>VWYP01010272.1:428817-450962 GCA_013400435.1 Pycnonotus jocosus
TGGGAAGAGCTAAAGTTCAGTGTAAAATGAAGCACAGAGCAGTTTTACAGTTAAAAGCAGGTTCTTTTCTCCTAAATCCATCACTAATGGTTCTGCTCCCCAACAGAGTCACATCTAATATGTCTGTTCTGCACATGCCTCAACTCCTGACTTCCCAAACTCCCATTATATGATCCTTTGAGCACTGTAAAAGGTACTTCCTGACAGTTAGGTATTTTTTAACATTTGCTGACAAGTTGGCAGTGTTCTTTTAAGAAGGGACACTGATGCAAGGCTTGACAGCTCTTTCAGTGAAAAAACAATTCCTAGTATCCAATCTAAATCTCCTCTTGGGCAACTTGGGACCCTTTCCTCTTGTTCTGTCACTTGCAACTTGGCAGAAGAGACTGACTCCCACCATGCTACAACCTCCTTTCAAGCAGTTGTAGAGATTTAACAAGGTCTCCCCCGTGACCTTTTCTCCAGGCTGAACTACTCCAGCTCCCACAATGTTCCTTTATAAGACCTGTGGTCCAGATTCCTCCCAGCCTTGTTGCCCTTCTCTGGACTTCCTCCAGCACCTCAATGTCTTTCTTGTGGTGAGGGACCCAAATCTGAACACAGAACTCAAAGTAGTTGAGTATCACCAGTCCAAGTACAGGGGTGTGATCCCTTTCCTGGTCCTGCTGGCCATGCTATTTCTCATACATTTTCCTCATGTCCCAAACAGCTGCCTGCAGCTGCTGCCCAGCATTATAGCACTACATGTGCCTTGCTCCCACCAAGAAGTGACTTTCTTGCAGCCTCCCACCAAGGAGCAGCTGGCTGCTGAGAGATGTTTCCCTGTCCTCCTGTTTGTCAGACTGGGCCAGCCCCACTCCCTTAGGCTCTCACTAGAGCCCATGTGCCATTGGTAGCCACCACATTCCCAAATCTCAACATTTTCCTGAGGATCCCAGCCCTGGCTGAGGGGAGTAACATCCCCCCTCAACCAGCCACACTCTCCCAGGTGCCTGCAGTGTTCCAGGCTGCTGTGGAAGCATACTGCTGGTTTTCTCTCAGCAGCCCTGTATGTTCTGGGAAGAACACTGCAGCCCAACAGCTCTGCTCCCCCAGTCAAAGCTGCAGCTTTCATCTGCAATTAAAATAGAGACTTGCAAGGGATGAAGGATACAAAAGGAACAAGACCAGCCAGAGAGCCATATGGAAAGTATTCAGTCTAAAACAAATGTGGTTTTAGGCAAAGAGAATTGTATTGACCCTAAGGCTGAATGCAGGATATCAGCTGAGATTTTAAAACCAGGGCTTTCCAAGGCTTCAATTACTTTCCTCATGGTAGTACCACACTCTACTACCCACTGTTCCCATTTCACTAGTTTGTTTCAGTTTCTATTTATCATTTCTTGTCACAGTTTGACCGGAAGGAGCCTCAAGGCACCCAAGCTGGAGTTATCAGCAATGGTTAAGATGGAGTTACCAGCAGTTGTTAAAATGTCATTGCTGGTATCTGCTGATACATCAAAAACATTTTTGTGTGAAGTCTGTGCCAGGCTTTACAAGAAAGGGAGTTCTCATTGAAAATGAAGAGCAGCAGCAGGAGCTTACCACAGCTCAGGAGCCATCAGTCTGGTCTGGGATAAGGCTGAAAGCCCTGATTTCAGCCACACAGGGGAAGATGAAGCTGAATTCACACCACCTCAGAGAAGAACCTACCAAGTTGCTATCCCACCAGGTTTAGCCATGCCAAAGGGCTTTCCAGTCAGAAGGAAACTTCACACTCCCCAACAGAGTCACTATCTGCTGCAGTCACAGCCCCTGCACCTCACCACCCCCTTGTCCTGGTCTCCTGCTCTCATCTTGGCTCTGGGAAAAAAAATCTGAATTTCCACAAGGAGGATAATCCTGGGACTATAGACAGTGAGCAACAAGAAAAATTCATTGTATCCTAAAGACCAGAGTTTTGTCCTCCTGGCCAGGCTCATTCATGTTTAAAAAAACCCCTCAGAACCACCAACAACAATACAAATCACACCAAAAAAATTACAACTGTCCTAAACAGAGAATGGATGGGAGGAGGAAGTAATAAAACCCATGCATCATTTAAGTCATTCAACTCCCAATGCAGCCCCTTCCTGTGGGGATACTGTACTCCCCAGGAACAATAGCTTTAATCAGTCTTAAGAGAATTAGCTACCAAATACTTGACTGAACTTAAGGTTGAGTCTTCCTCATCTGCCCATTATTTACCCCTGTGAACATCTCTAAGTATTTTTTCTCTTTTGTTCCAAAACTGATTTAACAGCTTTCTGGACTTCCACTTTGGTCAAACTAAATCAACTGATAATCATCTTCAGAACTCATCTAAAGAGCTACCTGCAATTACATTAAAATAAAATGCTTTTCTGTACTCTGGAAAATGAGAAAGAGCCACTCCCTTGTACTCTCTTCAGCCTAGAAATTCAACATTACTTAGAACTGAAGGAATCTGTGTACAGTATCTTGGCCCCAAAAATTCAGGGCTGATTAAAGCCTTGGTATTGACTTTTCATAGATGAAACATCCGCTAGTATTGCCAAAATTTCTCTGTGTTTCAGTACTGTAGGGAAGCATTTTACAAATTATGTAAGTGCAAAGCACAAGGTCTAAGCTAAGGATAAAACATCCTCTGAACAACCACACAAGGAGGCAGTTTGCACCTGCCAAATCATACAGATTCTTCAAGGAGTCTCATCAGTTACCTAGCAAAAGAAAACACAAAATAGTTCCAGAAGAAAGGGGAAGTACTGACCCCTAGCAATCAATCTATAACTGCAGGGGAAAATGCACCAAATAACTCAAACCTATTAAGATACAAGCAAAAAAAAAAAAAGGCAGTTGAAATTTGAGGTCACAAAAAATCAGGCACTTGAATTTACCAGCACAAGTCTAGGTACAGATTTTTCCTTTTGCTTTCCATAGTCAACAAAAACTTTTCTACACTTTGTGCACTTTGTTACTTCAGGACTGGAAAACTGGACCTATAAAATGCTTTCTGCTGCAGAGATGACACATAACTTGGCACAGTCAGTAGACAATATCCATATAGTTTATATAAACAACTACCAATCTCTCTTTTCACTTCAGGCAGAAGTCTGGGAGACTGAGTACAGTGACCCAGCCATGGCCAAAGTAACAGCTTGGAGGCAGAAACTGTAGCTGCTAAGAGATAACAAAATCATCAGAAAAGCCAAAAATGGTAGCTGGTAAATGAAATCCTGCAATGAGCAACTTGACCAAAAATCATCAGAATCTGCACTGCAACAGCAAACTGGCAGGGTTTTTTACAGGAAAGGTGGTGTTTGAGTTTTCATAATTATTTTAAATTAAGTTCTAAACATCAAATGAAACTTACTAATTCTGAACCCTGTACTTGAGACTACTGCTGCTTTACCAGATAAAACAGTAAGAAAGGTTAAAGAAAAACTACTGAACTGCTCAGTTCATTCATCCTTCTCAAAAAGTAGATTCCTGTCTTAAGAAGTCCTGAACTGCTCCCTAAGCTCAACCAATTGTCCTCTGAGGTAAGAACAGATCTGCAATCCAATTTCAGAGCTGAGCAACTCAGTTTACTCAGTTTACACTCTGCACTTTTCCACTCAAAATCACCACCAGGACTAGAAAAGTACCTCAGCCAGATGCAGCTCCTAGATCTCTGAGCTATTTCTTTGGGAAACAACACTCTGCATACTATGCACTTCCATAAGAGTCCAAGCCCTACCTCCGTGAAGATATCAGCTGTACTTGTAGCAAAAAATTATAGTTAGTTAATGAACAGGAAAAAAAGAGACACTATATTTCAATCCTTTAGCTGGCAAGTCTAAATTTAATTCCATTTGTGAGGTAGGACTCCTTGTAAAACATTCATACTCATAAAACCCATTGAATTGGCCACTCCTAAATGCAACTGCTTGAGCTGTGATACTCAAGTTGAGGATACACATGGCAAACACACCCTAAGGCAACTCTACAGGTGCCCTTTTTGGGCAGCTTGTGAAACCAAGACAGGATTCAGTCCAGAGGTGCAGAAAGACTGAGGAATGTCAGCCCTGCAGAAAGCACTAGGGAAGTCAGAAACGCCCCACACTCATGTGGCAGTGTTCATGTACTGGCTCTATTATGGCCAGACCTTCACCAAGAAAAAGTTTACTGTTTTCAAAACTACCTTGCAACATGATCACTTCTTTCTTCTTCATGCCAACAGGTGCTCTTTTCCATATGGTGCTTTACCATCTTCCAGTAGGTAAATCACTCTGTACCAAAGCCAATCATTGGCTTTATGGGTTGGGGCAATTCAGACACATTGTTTTATTTTTTCACCCGCTTTGAAATAGATTATGAAACACAGTGTATTTGACAAGGTGAAAGCAGAGCTTTACCAGCAAATCCAGATATGCAAGCTCTGTAGTCCTTTGTGCAACTTAAGGCTTTCAACCTTTATTGATTATTCATGAACAGGAAAAGAACAATGTCATTTTACTATAACTGAAAAGCACAGGGGAAAGAACACATCTCATGTTTCTCATCCAGCAATCCACACAGAGGTGGCTGCTCTCCTCCTCACCCTCACAAACTCTGATTGTCACCTGTCACCATACAGCTATCCCCAAGCCACACCAACAGAAAAGAAAGGAAGAAAGAGGACAAACACAATATCACAGTAAGATAGTTGTTTTCCACCCAAAAATGAATGTCCCATGTCACTTTGGCTAAGTGTTAGTGGATTTTTTAAGTTGATGGTTTGACCGAAGCTCAGTTAAGAAAATGAGAGCAATTCCACCAGCTTTAGTGAGGGCTGGATTGGGGCCATCCCAAGAAGAGTTCACTATGCAAAGATATTTCCTGCAGTGGGTGAGCCAGCTCAAACAGTGCTGATGTGGCCCTCCGAACAGCGATGTGCTGACTGCTCTAAATGCACAAGACTCTGGGCTCAGTGATTTCCCTCAGACCTGCCCTGGCACAGAGCAGAACACGAGCTCTAGTGGGGATCTTCAGAGTACTGCAGCAGTTAACACGTGTAAAAGTCTAAGTATATGACCAGAGAAAGTAGGACTGAGATGGAAAAACAAATCCACCCTGAGGCTTACTGGGTCGGTAGGCCCCCTAGCATTTTAAAATATACTGTTACGTTTTTCCCTGTGTGGGCTGATCAACTTTTGTAATGCCACTAAATTTATACACTCAACATCAGATCTCCTCCTGGAAATAAGCTAATCAGTTAAAGCAGTAGAAGCAAGCGACATAAAATTCCTTTGTTTCTTGCAGGGAAAAAAAAAATCATTTAGCACATTTCCACACACTTCTGCTTGGCGCAGAAAGCAGGGACTGGAACGCTTTAGTTCCTGCAAAGCACAATGGAATCTGTGCCATAATTCACTGGGCTCCGGTCAGGAGTTTTGGGCAGAGGACCAGTATCCAATGGTAATGTCTGACTTAAGGAAAGCAATTCATTATACATCTGTAGAGGAGTTACCTGGCATCCGGAGGACATTCTTTAAATTGACAGCGTCAACAGAAGTTTCCATTGCTCCCTTTGAAGAGCCTTCTGAATGCTAAGCACAGTGGACCAGGGCATTTTTCAAACTCAGGAATGTAATTTTACACGATTAACACGTGTATTACGATTTAGGAAAAACCAACAGTGAGCTATTGAAGGCTTCACGTTCTCCCATTGACATCAATGCACAGGCTTCCTTCTGCATCAGTGACCTTTGAAGGGAGCCCACTGAGGCTGGGCTATGTCTGTCCCACACCCACTGGCTTTGGATGCCTCACATCTCAGCTTCTCCAGTGATCACAGCATCGTGCAAAGGCCCCCAGAAACCTGACAAAGGCTGTCAGAGCACACTGCAGACATGGCCCCAGTCTGCAAGTGCCCATCCAGGGTGTTGTCCAACACCTGCCTGTCCACTGAGCTGGAGAAAAGGTGGTACTGGAGTGACAACAGCTTTGGGGGCTCCTTGCAGGGACAGAGCAGGTAAAACCAGCTGGCAAAGGTACAGGGTTGCCCTCACCATTACTGGCTTCACCACAGGCTGACCTGGGGGACTCCTTTTCATTATTGGGCTATAATTGTCTGTCTATTCCCCCTGAAGACTGCACCCTTGGTATCTGGCCCTAATCATGATGTTGTTCATCTACATGTGCTACCATATTTATACAGCTAAAACCTTTAAACTGCAAGACATCATCGGTGACCATCTTGCTCACCAGGCAGGTATGGGCACTACAAAGAACTTCAGCATCAAAACAGATGAAGTGCACAGTCACTGCAACCACATGTGAGGTATAAACAGGCATGTGGTTGTGCACATTCCTTGGCAGGACATCCTCCTCTTGTCAGTCACCATGAGGACAGAGCTGCCTCTCAACCCTGCTGCCTTGTGGGTGTGACTGGTTGGCTTGAACAGGCATTACAGATGATGGAAAAGCATCATTTGTATCAGTGCAACCCTCCATAACATATACCTGGGCAAGGGTTTATCAGTCAAAACTTCCAGAGAAAACCAACAATGTACCACACAGAGAAATGCTGGGATGGATTGAGGCCCACCTGTGGTTCCCTCTAAAGTGAAAGCCACAAAGTGTCTCCAGCCAGCATTTTAGCCATGACAAGGGGGTAAATCATGACATTTGGCAAGGGAGAACCAAGACTCAGTAAGCTGTTCTTTGCTGCATATATTAACCAAACAACAAAAATTTATGGAAACAGTTCGTCTAACTGGGCCCAGGGCTGCAACAGCAAAAGCCATCCATTCTGAGCCATACAGCTCCCAGAACACCACTGTTATAATTTTAAAACTGCATTTTCCATCTTTCTCTTTCCACATTCTTCTCAGGAGTTGCTGTGGACACTATGCCTTAAAAACAGCCCCCTCGTTTTATTTTACATAGCTGTGCCACTACAGCATACATTTTTCACTCATAATTGTCACTTGGAGACTGACTTTAGTGTCATGAGCTCTTAAAAATATCCCTCACCACATGCATTTGAGTTCTTTGATTCAAGACTGCATTCAAAGCTCTCCACTACTCTCACAGCTTAAACCTTCATAGTCTCAAACCTACCCAGCTGAAGCCTTAGCAGTACACTTTGTTTCCAACTTATTTTGAAACCTACTCCTGCTCCAGAGGTAGAGGCATCAGGTTTGGCTCCTTTAGGTCCAAAGAGAGGACAGAAGAACTGAGCAGGTAGTTTTCAAGCTCTCCTGGCTAGGGAGCCCTGGGGCTACTTGTTGCCACCCACACTAAAGTGGATGGCCTGGGCTCCAAAACACATGGTTTATATCAGGCCACTGTTTCAGTTCCTGGAGAAATACAGCCCACTGCTCAACTCAGCAGCCACTTCTGGGAGAGCAAAACATGAAACCTATTCCAGCAGCAGCCCTCCTGAAAGCTTCCAAACATCAGGCAGTGAGATGTATGTGGATGGATACAGCATACTCTGTAAATCAGGCACAGTATGTAGGGGTGTGACCCTTCTAAAATAAAACCCTCACTTGCTAACAGAAAAGGGAGCAGCATTTATGAAGAATGTACTTTGTATGTCATAAAAACTTTAATTATTCCCAATTCCCTAATAAGTAAAATACGGAAAAAGTTGAACATTTGGCAGACCCATTTTGGAAGTGTTTTTGAAACCAGCTACTCCAAAACCACCACTGAAAGGTGGCTTTTAAACCTGTCACTCCAACTATCCCTTTGCCTAGATACATTTTCTCCACCTGGTTCTCTAATACTAACTCACATTGATATTAGACAATTTTTTTGGAATGGTCCTGATATTAGCTTGCTTACATTTGAAGTCTTAGAAGTTCTTCATCTGATGAAAATAATTTTGTTTCTGGTGGATTGTTCTCTTTTACATGGTTAACTGTATTAGCCAGAGATACTGCCAAAATGACTGACAACATAAGGATTTTTCTTCCTATGTAGGACAGAGTCATAATTCTGACTCCAGCTGTTCCTTGAGAGTCCAGAAAACTGTGAGAGGATTAGGTGGTATCATCAGCAGAATTAGGCTTACAGCCTTTAAGTTTTTGCTAACAAACAAAAATCAGATCTGTAATATTTGACTAAGTTTCAAATGTCAATACAAGTGTCCTTTCAATCTTTGTTTACTGACTTCAAGTTTAACCTTTTCTAAACTTAAAAACAGAAGGCTCTAAGGGGGGACTGGATGCCTGTGGTACTCCAGTTTGATCTGAAGCTCCCTGACTTCAGCGGAAATCTCTACTTTATGAGGCCTGTCACTAGAAATTTGATTTGCAAGAAGAGGGGCTCACTGATTTTACAGAAAAACAAGTTTACAGCAAAGTTGACCTATTTCTTTTACTGATTTTAATCTGACTGCAGTCACAAACACGACAAAAGCACAGGATAAAGTTAGAACTGACCTTGTTTTCCTCTACATAATCCTTGTTCAGGTTGTTCTCTAGCCCTAGTCAGAAGTTCAGTGACAGGAAGAAAACCTGCCTGAGAAAATTAGAACATGAACCCACACCAAGCAGCTCATGCCATGGCAAGACACTGTCAGGAATAAAACAACCCCCTTCAAAGTCTGTGTCTTTCCACACCATGTTCATGACTGTAGTCACCACATTGTTTTCACCTCAACTTTGTTCTTGTTTTCATACTCATGTTCTTTATTTACTACAAACTGTGGTAACTTCTTTGTTTCTAGAAGTCTCAGATGAAGCATGCACTACATCAAAACTGTGTCATGAAAGTTAAGAGCAAACATAACATTGCCACAAAGGTAACAGACCTACAATTTTGCTTACTTTCCTCTCTAAAATTAGGGACACCTGACTCATACTACTTTTTAATGTGCATTTTTGTTGTCAAAGAAGGTATTGAAAACACACTGTCCCTTTTAGAGAAGTGGACAGCACAGAAGAGAAACCCACAACACAGTCCTGGATACTGGAAGCCACATCTTCCCTGGGACATCCCTGACTTCCACCTGAACTCATGCACCATCCTCACACTCTCCTCACTGCCACCTCTACAAAGGTTGGGGTCTTTAACAGCATTGGCCCTGGAAACACAGCTGAATCAATGTTAAAGAAGCCCACTGGTATCACAAGAGATAACACTCTCCTTAGTGGGGAGAAGTGTATTTTAAGCACAGTGCATATTATTATCTCTGACTGCACGAGAAGGTAGGAGAAGAAATCCCTGAGAGATTCCAAAGGCAGCAGGATCCCCCTGAGCAACTCCATGGCTCCTGAGGACAGACCCAAGGGCACACACACATCCACCTGTCACTGGTGCCTGGGGCAAACGCGGGTTTCAACAGGCTCTTCCATGCAAGCTCCTGGAGAGCAGGGCTCCCCGTTGCTCAACACTACCCCAGTCTATTGCTTGTCCCTCAAATATTTCAAAGGTTGTCAGAGGCATGGGGATACTCCGAGTGCCACTTGGAACTCAGGCAGGATTTTGGCTGCATGACCCATGATGAGCAGCAACACTCTTATTCTCCTCTAACCTGGCAATTTTGTCTATGACAACAGCAGAAGGTGGCATGAAGACAACAAAAAGCTTGCACCAGGATGGATATTATCCCTCTTGCAAAGTATAGTGACTCCCACACTGAGAGCTGCCACCTCTGAGACACAATCTCTGCATGTGTTTCTGTGACAAGGAATTGACTGCTGGTACAAATGCACATGGTAAAATCCAGCATGGCAATAGGACATCAGCTGCTAGCACTGCTCCATTCAACTGAAGTTTATGGTGATTTCATGAAAACCTGGAATAAGACAGAATATTTGCTCAGACTGACTTAGTCTCAGTGGCTTTCTCACATTCTGTGAAGCTGCCACTGAGGAAATGTTTCATTTCCACATGAGGAATTACACACAAAGCTTTCTTTAACTTGAAGGTGAAACTCCAACCACAGCTGATGCTCACACAGGTATGGCTAGATGGGAAAGTTGACAGGGTTACAAGCCCACAAATGCCCTTCTCTCCAGCACTGACACCAACATGGAGCTTGCACAATGCTGCTCTGCCCAGACTGGACGTGGGTCCTGGGTGTGTGTTACTCACATTTATTGTCACCCCCATGCAGGCTTGCAGATGAGACAGCTTATCTCCCTCTAGCTGGACCTCAAAGGATGCCCAAGGTAGTAAAAAAAGAGAGAGTATTGTTTGTAGGCTGTCAGGCATCCCCTCCACCACTGCTCTGTCCCCCTGTGCCTGCAGCCTGAGGAAGCTTTGAAGTGGGTTGGCAGGGGACACAAGTCAGAGCCAGAGCATGCGCTTCTGTGAGCCAACCTTTGTCCTGCTCCCCACAGCTATGGCCATGGATCTCCAGTAAGGAAAACACACCCATTAAAATTGCACTGCTCATTAGGAGGCCAACTAAACCGTGGCAGCATCTTACGCTGTGCACCTGGATCATTTCTTATGAACCTAAATCTTCACTCCATTGCTCTTCTTTCACATCCATGCAATCTCATTAAAACCAGTGGCATGTTACAGAAGCATTCAAGTGACGAATGACGCCCTGCTCGTTCAAAGGCTGAAGAAAACAGCATATGTAATTATCCTGATGGAAGATATGGACTAGGCTTATGGAAAGTTGCAGCAGGAAGCACAGTTCTCTTTCTGCAGCAGCTTTCACTCCAACCTCATCAGGCAGTGGTTACCAACATTCATAAAGCACAAAGCTTTGCAAGCTTCATTCGTATTATTCATTTTATATGAGAATTTTACTTTTAATTAAATACTTCTATCCAAACGACCAATTTTCTTCCAAATGTCTCTCAGCTGTTGGTTGCTGGGATGTTTCATGGCCCATTCTCAAAGCAGGAAACAAATGGTAGCCTACAGCCTACACTGTATTAGTTTGTTACAGACTGGGGGAGTAAAGTGACAACCCTCAGTCACCTTCACACCCCCTGAAAAACCTGTTAATCTCAGCCATTTTATCACTCAGCAAATGGATTACATCAGTCATTTGTGGACACAGCAACAAGTGTTAACCAAGCCACAACTAGTAGAAAAAACCTCATGGCTTCAACTCTTACTCAGAAATCTAGGATTTTGAAAATTTCAGAAAACTGATTTTCTCTTTTACAAAAAAAAAAAAAAAAAAAAAAAAAAAAAGGAAAGAAATGACCAACAAAAATCTCTNTGATGATCAGTAAGATACTTCTGAAATGAAGACTGGATTTGGATCCAAAGCGTTGGCAATCTGAATGCTGTAACTTTTAGTTCATTCTTTTATGCATATCACAGACTTCACCAAATCATCCTCAAGCATCCTACTTACATTTGGGGTGGTGGGTTTACACCTCTCTCTGAAACCACTTTAATATAGATAAATGTGTTCCTTTGCCCAGTGAAATAGCACAGATTTTTTTTATCTACTGGAGATTCATATGTTTATGTAAAGTCTTTCCATTCCATCTCTAGCCGAAGTGCATGTTCAACTTTCCATTCGAAACTGCCAAAAATGCCTCAGACTCACAGTGTCAGAGAGTAGGAATTCAAGATCCATCATGTATTGAAGGAAAATAAAATTTAAAACTCTCCATTTTTATTTCACATTTCAAAGCCTTTTATAAATCAGAAAAGTTAGTTTCCCAAGGTGCAGGTTCGCTAAGAGCAAAATTCAGGCTCAACATTAGTCTCTGCTTTCATTAGCAGCTCTCAGAGATTAAGCTTCTTTACAGAGACTGTAAAACATAAACCTTGAAATAACATAGCCTTTGCTGCTTCCTCTTAATGAAAATGCAAATAAAAACCACTAAAATATTATTTATCTATCTCTAATATAAACAGTTCACAGTTCATGTCTTGAAGTAATACCCTCTCTGATTCTTCTAACTAACTTTATTCCACATTATTTTTTGCAAAAGTTCTTTCAAAAAGTACACATGTAGCATTATACTCTAAAAGGGAAGCTGCTGGTGGTGCACCCTCCAAGGTTCCCAAAGTGCAAAACTCACAGATCCTAGATAAAGTGCCCGCCAGGGAAATGGACAGAATACTGTGATCCCTGTTCTTAGGAGCTCTGTATTTGGTTGGGCTCAGATACGCACAGATCTTCATTTCTTATTTAATTTCTTTTCCAAAGAGCAACTTTCTGCAGTCACATTCAAAGCAATCTCTTCATGCAAATCCCTGGGCTGTTTCACACATCATAAGCAGTTCTATCAAAGCTGAGCAGATACAACCGAGACACACGGCAGCAGCCACTTGGATCTGCCTCATCATGATCTGTTGGCAAAGTTTTTACCCAATTAATAACCTTGAAAAGCATCTGAACATATAAAAAAGATGCAGTAACAGCTCTGCAGGTTTGTAAAAGATAATCTATGCCATCTTCCTTGGGCTAGCCCAGGGATATCCAGAACTGAAAACACACATTGGTTTGGTCTCCAATGCTGAGGTTCAGGACTTGCAGCCTCTCCCCACAGAGCACAGAATATCCCTGTCCTGTGGGATGTACAATAAGAGGAGCCTCCGGGCTCCTTCCTTTTAACAAAGCCTCTGCAAAAATCAGGAGAGCAAGTCTCAGGAAGGACTTGAAGAGCCTTTAACATGCCATAGCTAGCAGCCTGCTAGAGCTATGTGCCAGTGTACATGGACTCCTATTTAATGCTATTCATGTTTGGTGTTTGAACACTCATAGTGGGAGATTTGGAAGGAAGGATGCAGTGGAAGGGTGTATTGATGCAGCCCACTCTCTGCCTGCTGCTAGGTAACCTGTGACTCCAAGCTGGCACTGGTGCAGTTCAGAGGGATAGAGCTTTCTAATACCAAAATACCCACCCAGCACTGCCCACTTTACTTGTGAGCTCTGACCCATCCATCACTGATGCTAATGACCTATAATGATGTGGTGATGAGCAATAATTCCCCCTCTCTTCAAACCTGAGCTTCTGGTGAAAACCAGAAAAATCTTACTTGTGTGGCAGTGGTAGTATCCTCCACTGTCACAAGGCTTTGATTAGATCTGCATGGCAAGGACAGGTCACCCAACAGAGTCATGGGCAGCCTGAATCTGGGTGTTCCATATGGCCACCGCTGGGGAAACAGCCCTGCAGCAACAGCAGAGACAAGGTCTGAGCTTGGATCCCTCAAAGCAAGGCTGGCTGCTAAGAGCAAGGCAAGGAAATATGCACTGTTTTACAAGCAGCTTAACCAACTTGCTACCGTTCTGTGGGTTGGCCATCTGCTACCATTCAGTGGCACAAGCATTTTGCTGAAGCTGCAAAGCTTCCTGAAACACAGTGATTTCCTTCCATAAGAAGGGGCCTCAAATTACTCAAAAGCTCCTACAGACGTTTTGAAGTTTCACTATTTGCCTTCTCAGTTTTTATAGGGACTACCTGCAAGCATAACAAAAATTTGGGGGTTTTAAAAATACATTTATACAGCACAAGCAGAGAAAAAATATATTTGCAAAAGGTCCAACTGCTGCAAAAGGCAAATGGTTCATTTGATATTGCAAAAAATCTTGCAAACTCTATGTCTAATTTCACAAGGCTCCTCTGTTGGATCCATAGGGTCTGTTTCTGCTACCCTTACTACAATTACTAGCAGCTTGTCTTGTAAGGGTCCAGTCCTAAGAAAAATCTTGCTTCTCCCAAAGGAAAGCAACAAGTAGAATGGTAGACATGTGCTAAAAATAATTCTCCCTGTCTTCAAACACTACACCTTCTTTCAGAAACATCCATGCCAACTCATCAGATACTCTGATGCACACACCTGCCCTGAGGTCCACCAGTTATCTGAGCTCTCACTTCAGCTCTCTCCACTGGGTTTAATCCTTCCTCTCTCCTTGCTGGTGTTAGAAAAAAATCTTGTTTTTCTTTTATTTCCTTCTCCCTTCCCTCTGTTGACACACACGTGGTTCCTCCACTCCCATCCTGTCCCAGACACACTCCCACTGTGCCCACACCACGCTGCCTGTGACTACCCTGTGCTAACATAACATGGGACATCTGGCTTGTCACCACCACAAGGAAAGACTGAAGCCAGTTCAAAGCCATTTCTCTTTTAATTTCACTTAAGCAATGGTTTGAAATCTGTTTCCAACCCCCCAAGGTTTCACACTCATTCCCATTCCCACGTCACATCATCAGCTGCAGGTTTCCAGCCCGACCTGCACGATGTGATACAAAACACAACCAGAATCCCACAATGTCCTGTAACACTCACCATCCTTCCCTGGGGGTAATTTAAACAGCTGTTTTTGCAGAGGAAAGAAAGTGTGTTTGCAGAGGTGTCTGGCTCTCAGCAATCAGCATTTCCAAGGGGCATGGCACATCCTGCATTGGGAGCTGACTTGCTGGGAGGGCAAATGAGGAGCACATATGATCTGAGACATCTTGTGGCAATAAATTTGTGCTCAGCAACTGAAACCCAGCAGCTCTGACCTGACTGGGAAGGGCTTTCACAAAAACATGCACAGCATGTACACTGAGCATTCAGTCCCCATGACTCACATTTAAACATGTAGACAGGCTCTTGGAGGACTGGATTGACTTACAGTAGCCATTAAGAGTGAAGAAAAGGAACTCAGAGCTCTGGCAGAGCAATCTCTACATAGCAAACAAAATAATACATCACTGTACACATCTAACATGGAAATTTGGCTTGCTAATATTGCTGTTTAAGGTTTAGACTTTCTAGGTTTTCAATACTGTTGCTGTGCTATCACAGAAGAGCTTTTCTGGTTAATATCATTTTCTTTTGGCTTTGTTTCTTTGTAAAAACAGCAATTTTGCTTCTGCATACATTCAGCTTTGGGCAACTAGGCAATTCACAAGACATCAGTCATTACTTCTTGTTTGGAAAATTTCAAATAGAAGAGAGTAGGGTCTTAGCTTGGGCAGTTCTTCAGCACTACAGCATGGAAAAAACATTCAACTTGTTTTTAAAACAGGGCCAGTGGAGCTCGGAAAGGTGAGATGTCACTTTCAAAGTTTGCCTTGGACTTTTGAATGAAACCAGGCTTTGTGATCCCCAACCCACCTCCCCAGCAACACAACTGTAGGCACTTATCAAATAGTTGTATTAAAAAATACATGCAACCTGAAATCAGCCTGAAGTTTCAGACAAGCAAGGCCAAATGCAGCATTTCCATCACTGCCATTTGGTTTTAAATTGTTTGTAGCACCTCTGCTTTGGGAGACCAGAAACATCAAACCAATGGCACAGCTGGGACAGAGGCTGACACGAAGCTCAGCTGATGCAGACAGCAAGGCTGCAGACACACAACCCAGAGCACCCACTCCTGCAAAGGGCAGCGAGCCCTCGGCCAAGTCACCAGATCAGTGTTGGCCTCACGCTGCTGCAGCCTCTTGGCACGTGAGCTGAGGCCATCTGCAATGCATCCCCTGCTAAAGACCACACCATTATGTCACCAAACTCGGCATGGCTTCAGAAGGTGATGAAAGGGAAAGAGATGCAGGCCATGTGAAAGTGCAGCTCAGTTACTCATCAGGGGCAGATTCTGATGCTGTTAGGTACTTCCATGGGGCTGCCACATGAATAGTGTGCCACATGCCACACTACCCAGCAGGAGTTACAGCATCTAAATCCAGCTCTCCATCTATCTGGCTACAGCCTGTGTCCTGCAGTGCTCTCAGACCTACCCCAAGATCTCAGCAGCAGAGGCAAAATTAAACACTGTCTTCCTGAAGCTGAAAACATGAAGCATGGCTACTTCTCAGGCTGCAGGATGGATGCTAGGATTGGGAATAGAGTGCTGCTCCTACAGTCCCCTCCCTCAGCGGCAGGAGTATCCAGGGGCTCTGAGAGGGCTGGCCAGGCAGGTGGCAGGACTTGGACTGGTCTCTGGATACCACAAGCTTCCAGCCATGGCAGCATGTTTTGCCAGTTACATTTACTGCTTTCCACTGCGGGAATTTTAAGGCACACTCAGTAGTTTTTCCCTGACACCAGCTAAACTCTTCTGTACACCCTTCCAAAGACACCACTCTGAAACAAGGGATTAAGCACTTCATAATAGAATACCAAAACAAATTACTGTGACTATTCAATTTCTCTTATTTTTGTCTCTTTTTTTAGAGACAAGGAAACACTAACATTCCAGCTCCAGCAGTCCTGCACTTTTTCCCAAAAAGAAGTTTCAGCCAAAATATTGCATTCAACTATACAGTAAACATGACAAATAACCATTTGAAAAGTGGCCTCTTATTTTAGAGCAAATGTATATACTACGAACAACCAACTCCTCCAATGGAAAAATAATCAGTTTAGCACAGGAAAAATACAACAGTCGGAAAGATTTGCTGGAACCAGGACCATTGCAGAATGCCCAAGAGGACTTAATAACTATGTAATAGTGGAATAGCTGCACTGGAACTGTGAAATATGAACACACTCCACAGTCTTCAATGAGCAATTGACTCTGTTTAATGAAGAGCTGATTTGATGACTAAGTTACTCACTGAAGAGGAGTGATTTAAAATGCACACTTCTCCAGACCACTTTTTAATGTGTACATACTTCAATTTGGATGTACTTTTTATGTGTTCTTCCAAGATGAGGAGAAGCTTGGACTGCCTTCCTTACCACTGGATTTCAGTATTACATTTGATGTAACTAACAATTTCTCTTTGTTTAGGAAAAGCTCTCTGTTTAGAGCACACAATTTCTACATGTCTTGGGTCTTTCTTCCACTTTTCTTTGCTTCTCCACTCCTTAAGACTATTTGCTTTATATACAGACCTGCCAAACACAAGCACCTATACCAAAATGGAGACACATGCAGGCTGATTGAAGAGGCACTGAAGAGTGCTCAGCTCTCACCACAGCACAGAGATGTGACACAGCCAGGGTACACAACCAAACCCAGGACATGGGAAAAGCTGCTGTGTCCCACTGCACAAATGTCACTTATGAAGAGCTAACAGTGGGCCAGAGGTTACAAGTTCAATGAGAGTGAGGTACAGTGACTGCTGCTTGAGAAAGGTACAATTTAACCCAGGGAGATTTTAACCATCCTGAAAGTGCTGTGAACAGTACAAAACATGCCAAAGTTTAAACACGCATTTGCAGAAACTCTGAGCATGAGAAAAGACCTTTAATGACATCCCAGACAGCAGTTCCAGGGAACTGGAGAGGAGAATTTGCCATTTCCAGAACTACATGACCCAGCAGCCATGTGCCTTAGGAGGACAGGACACAGGACAAGAGGTCTGGAGAGAGGTGGGTACCAGGTCCCATGCAGCAGAGAGGAGGCAGAGGGAGCTCAGCAGCCTGCACAGGTATTGCTGGGGACCAGAAGCCCACGAGCTTCCAGCACAACCTCTCATCTCCCCAGGGAAATCAAGATCACAAAATGAAGGGGATGCTGTGTAAACATTGATTCATGTTCCTCTTGTTAACTCTGCCACAGCTATAGCAGTTCAGCACTCAGCCATGTGGTATGCTGTGGAATATGTTATTTTGCATTACAAGCTTGTCCAAAGTTTAAAGGGGAACCAGGGAAAGCAGGCACTTTCCAGGTGCTTGTACATCCCTCAAAGGAAATGAATCCAACTACAGAGACGCTTCAGGCAAAAGCTGCTGGTGCCTCAAATGAGAATAAATGTGAGAGCTGGGATCAGAGTGTCCATAGTCAATGTAGCCAGGTACCAGGGCTGTGCAAAATCCTGCTGGTCTAAATGTCTCTTTGGCAAGAGGCAAGCAGGACAGATGCAGGACTAAACCACACCACTCCTCTAAATCCCCAGGCATCCAGGGTGTGGAGGAAAGTTAAGAAACGTGTGTCCCAAGACTCAGAGAACAGACAGCAAAGCAGATCTTCTTGGTTTTCTTTAAATCTTGTGCAATTTAAGCCACTGTCTTGATCTTGGCAGTGCTTATTTTGGCACTACAGTTTGTGAACGTTAAACACAGACCATAGGTTTTTCAGCCAACAGTGCAGCAGAATAAGCAGCAGTATAGCAAACACACATAAGAAAATGCAAACAAGATTTCAAAGGCTTTCTATTGGGTCATGCACAATAAAGGATCTTTCAGATAGCTTCACATTCCTCCAAGACACCCATCACTCCTCTACTGACCTGAAAATGTAAGCCATAGCACTCCTCAGGGGCTATGATGTTAGTGCAAACATAGCCAAAACGCAAGTTCTCAACCCATATGGAAGCAAAAGACTTGGGTTTCTCACGAGACAGAGGGAAAGGATCTCCCCAGCTTCAGTATCTGCTGCTCTCCTCTGGATTCCACTGCTTTACAACCCAGCAGTTCATCCCTCCCTCTTGTGCTGGGCAGGGGCACTGGCTGCAGAGGTGAAGCCATCTTTCCCAAGAAATAATGAAAAAACTCATAGTTCCAAGAGAATTAAATTTCACGTGCACTCAAAGAAATAAAAACAATCCCACAATGCAGCACATCAGCGAAAGTATTGCTGCTTTAGGGAGCTGTAAAACAAAAATGACACAAGGCAATTTCAGGGGTAGAAAAAAACAACAGGGAGTGCTGGCACCTGCCTGAAGGATCAGTACAGAGTCTGCAGGGCTGGGAGAACCCTCTCAAGGCTGCACAAAAGTGTCGTACACCTGCAGCTTGGAGGCGAAAATAGCAGCATGGAACTTCCCAAGAGGAAGGCACATCAATGTCCACACCATTTCCTCTGGAGAAGTGACCACTTCTCCTGCTTAGTGCATCAGCAGTCTGTGGGAGACATGCCAATCATCCATAATCCCACCTCTTTCCCAGCAGAAAGCACAACAAAATGCAAATGTTCCCATGATACATGCACGTAGCTATGGTTCACTTGGCCAGGCAAAAGAGGGAGTAAAGGAATACTAATTTATGAAGACAGGTAGTTCAAGTTAAGCAAGATAAGCAGATCCTGACACTTCAAAACTAAGGGTGGAAAAAATGTTGATTTGGCTGCAGCTCTTTGCATATTTGGGATCACGCCCAGGCTACTAAACACAGGTTCACTCTGGAGGTCTCTGGTTAGGAAGATGTTCCAGTCCTGATTATACTTGAGCTGCAACAGCATAAATTTAAGAGCCCTAATACCTGGTGCCAGCACATCCCAATGCCAACTTAGCCACATTCCTGAGCATTTCCCCAGTGACAGACAGAGATGTGTTACATAACTCCCAGCTAGAGAAACCATGGGTGCTAGACATGCACCAGAAACTGAGCTTGGTAGAAATACTGCTATGCTTCCTTCATGTGAAGGCAACAGCCCACCTGCAGACAGCTGCATACAATATCAAGCAGATATAAAGTCCAACCTAAGTTATCTTGAGAATTTAGAAGTCACAGTTCAGTGTCCTGCATGGGAAATATGATCACTGCATGTGTCTGAGCTATGTTTTTGAGCAATTGAATGTTCACTCAACACACTGGATCACAGACACAATCCCATTCCCCCTGCTGGCATGTCTTTGTCTTGCTGCATCATCTACTCAGCCCCATCTCTAATTTCTTTCTGTATAGATCACCTTCTGAAAGCATCTTCTTAACCACACATCCAGCCAAAATCAGTCCATGTGCTGTCTGAAGAGCTGGAATCACAGACTTGGACGGCACAGGAGCTTTCATACATCTGACACACCCAGAGGCTGGTACAGAGCTATACAGTTAAGACCATTACAGCACTGTCCTAAATAAGTGAGAAGATACATTCCTTGGAGCTAAATGAAGTGGAAAATTCCTTTAGAAACCCTTCTGCTTTCTCTGTTTATGTCAGATAGTCTAGACAAGGAAGGAAAATGAGAGTTAGTACTGCTGTCAGAAAGGCTCTTGCTCTGAGCATAGCCTCTTCGTAATGTTTCTCTCAGATTTCTCCCACTGGCTGCAGGTGGTGCTTGAACACTGTTTGTCTAAGCTAATAAGGTGGGTGAGTGACTACTGTTGTCTGTAGTCAGTATCCATTCTTCCACACATGGAATCTGGCAGCAAGCAACAAATCTCTCCTGGCAATACACAAATAGGATCTCCCCCTAAGCTGGCTCCAGCACAACATCCTTCTCTAACGCTTTCTTGGCCTGAGGGCTGCCACAACAATCCTGGCCACAGGCCCCACACTGACTTTCTATTTTGATAAACAGAACACAGTCCATGAGAGCACCAGCCCAATGCCAGACCCTTACTGGGGAAAAATCTTTCCTTTCTTTCCACAGACAAGATTTGCAGGGCTCTTTCACTTCATTGGAGCCTGTCTGCTGAGCCAAGGCAGCCTCCCTGTCTCACAGACGTGGTACTTGGACAACAGCTTCGAAGCGCAGAGTGAGTTTGGGACAGGTCCCCTACACAGAGCACACGCAATAAAGGTGGTCAGCAGGACCATTTCAAACACAGCTAAGTGTGAGAAAGCAGGACCAAGGGCAACATAAATGCTCAGCAGCACCTTTCACACCCTGAGAAAGAACTCCAGAACCCACCAGTCCTCCTGCCTGAGACTGCACTTGCTCAGGACTCAGCCTGTGTTTAGTAGCTTATATACTACTCTCCAGACAGGAGAAGGGAAGTGCTGTCCCCTCAATGCAGCCAGCAACACCAACAAGGACAGGGAGCACACATGCAGCTCACATCCAGTCCTGTCCAGCCACTCTGGGGTTAACAGCACAGTATTCCCACTCCAGCAGGTTTTGGTGTGCTCCAGAGCTCCATAGCTGGGAAGCATGCAGAGCTTTGTGCAGCACTATGCCAACACATTTGGGTTTGTTCAGAAATTGGCCTAATTTTTACAGTACATTGGTGTGAGACTGCAAACAAGGAAAGACTATATGGATATTACATGCAACATTCTTAGTGAAGTATCACAGCCTCCAAGAATCACTTTTAGACATTGCACAGTCAGGGAAGCAAGAGCCTGCATGCACTCAACAGCTAACACTTTTCCTCAGAGGCTGTGACATTTCTCACGATGTTTCCCTCACTAGCAAAACACAAACTCCTCTGCTCCCTTCCCTCCTCCTCTCACTTGCCGGCAGACAGCCCCAGAGACCCATTCCCCCTTCATTTGCCACCGCCCCAAGGGAGCACTATTACAAAACCACTTCCAGGAGTGTGATCCCAAGCTTAACCTGCATGGGCACAGAAAGTTGCAGAGAGACTACAGTTCCAGGTCAAGCAGATCATTCCTTTCTGGTTGTTTAGCTGCACACTAAAACTCATCAGGAGCACGGGTGACATGAAGTCTCGGGCTCTGCCGCACAGCCCAGAGCTGCAGGGAGGTTGAGGAGGATGCGATCGTCCTTGGCTTGCTGCTCTGAGACTACAGCACGGGGCTGGAGATGGGACAGCCACCTCATCCAGAGCCTGGGGACAAGTGTCCCTGTGCTGCTCTGGCTCCGGTAACCCCAACAGATACAATGTGGCGCTGAAATGTCTCCGTATGTGTGTCTGTACCCTGTCTTTAGCCGTGCTCTGGTGCAGACCTTGTGGCCAAAAGCCGAGGAGATTCGGTTCAGCACTGCCTGCGGCGCAAAATGTGCCGCGGGGGCTGCAGTGATCGTACGCTGCTTCCATAAGGGAATGGACAGGGCAGATCTGCCACTGCCTCCCACTACGCCACCTCCAGAGCAGCTTAAACCTGAGCCTGCGGGCCGGGGAGCTCTGACAGCAGCGCCAGCCTCTCCCAGGCTATCCAGGGCTCGATCCACAGGACTCCGGCGGCGGGAACGAAGCAAAGAGGGATCTCTCTCGGCTTCCCGCGGAGATGCAGCACTGGGCTGCCCGCTGTCAGTGCCGCTAACCACGCCAGCGGGGCTCCCCAGACGGGACGGTGGAACCAGCACGCGGTTCCAGGAGGAAAAAGGCACGCACGGGCTGAAGGCAAGCGGGAGGCTGTCACTCTCCGGTGCCCTCTGCTCACGTCTGGCCACGAGCGTCCTTGTGGATGCAGCCCTGCGCTCCGGGGCTGCCCGAAACGCAGCAGAGCCGCAGCGGGCTAACCCACGGAGGGTCCCGGCCGCTCTCCGAGAGCCGGGTGACTCTCGGTGCCGAGGCTTGCCCGGCTTTGCAGCTCCCCTCCCCGCTCGGGTCTCCCTCAGCCCCCGCGGGGGGCACCGGCCGAGGGGCCCGCACACACAGGGGCAGCGGCAGGTGCCTCCGCCGGGGCTCGGCCGGGTGACCCCGCGATGCCGCCGTGGCGCCGGTCCCCGTGCCGG
>VWYP01010272.1:451043-545688 GCA_013400435.1 Pycnonotus jocosus
CTGCTGCCTGCGCGCCCCGCCGTCTCCTCCTCCCGGGCTGCCGGGACACTGCAGCGGGGCGGCCCCGCGGAGGCGAGAGACGGCCCTCCGCCCCCCACGGCCCCGGCCCGCCCCGGCCGCCGGTGCCCGCAGCATCCCCTGCCTTGGCATGCGTGCCTGGCTCCTTCGGGAGACATCTCCCCAAGGAGACTACGAGCTCCGAGGCTGCCCCTCGGCACCCAGGGGAATTTCAGCTGGCCCACGCGTGTTACACGCACCCTTGTCCTGCTTTCTGTCTTCTCCTCTTGTGGCACTGTGCCCTCCCAGCTGCGGTGGGTATTCTGTCCTGTGTGGGCACAGCATTCACTATACAGAACTTTCTATACCGGCTTGTCTTTTGTGTGTCTTCACATCACCTTTTGTTCTTTCTGAACTTCCACCCCATATCTGGCCGGGGGTTTTGCTTCAGAAGCCTTGCACTGGAGGGATGCACTGTTAGATCTACCAGGCACTTCGCAGTTCGACTTGTCTGGCTCTTCCCACAACCCTCCAACCCATATCTCCCATCTACTTTGTGCTGCACTGCTGCATAACTGAAGGATAGTAACAGTTAATAATGGGTCCTCTGCTGTGGAAACTAAGCAAAAATAAAACCAAACCAAAACTAAATGGGGCACAAAAGTTCTTGCCTGCTATGAAGGGAGAAGAAAGATACTGGGAAAAATAAACACCATATTTTTGGGGGAAAAACAAAGAAACAAACAGACCAAACTAACAAAAGCACAAATCAAAGGAAGGCAAATAACACGGGCAGGCTTTGCACAGGAATCTGACTCCACACCTCTTCTGCCCAGACATTGGCTTTGGCATGCTGCTGCACAGCTCCACGGCTGAGCACACGGAGGACTGGCACAGAGTGGCTCCAAAGTCTCACTTACATCTCTGTTGCTGGATGTACCTGCTTCTGGGACTCTGGCCCCACTCACCACTCTGGCCCTTCTGGCCAAGCTGCTCAGGGTCCCACAGCCCACAGGAGCACACTGGCCATGTCCCCACTGGTATCAGTGAGTACACAGTATCCTTTGTGCCCTGCATGTTACATATGTGCATTTTCATCGTTTGCAGCATCCAAGATGAGGTGCAGACAGTGTTAACTGATGAGCTGAATGGGGGTTCTCAGCAGAACACTGTAGGCTACACATCCTGTGATGTTACAGTGGGATGGTGTTGGAGAGCTCTGTGGGACATAGGGAGCCAAACCTGGCAGCTGCTCATCCATACTGGGTATGGGGCAGCCTCCTGCAGAACCTGAGTTTTGTTTCATTGAAAGGTGATCACTGCACTCGGTAAGAAAGCCTGGGACCAAGCTGAGACTGGAGCAGCCATGCACAAGGTAGGGACTATAGTCCAGAACTGAAGCAGGAAGGCACACTGGGACAAGCAAAGGGAGTCCTGAGTTGTGGACATCTCCAGAAGGCTGTCTTTCACCACTCCTGTAATATTTCTTCCTAGAACTTGACTGCTACAGCCTGAGAGAGGCTTTTAAAAACAAAGCAGCATACCAAACAGAAGGAGTCTCTAGATGACAGGATTTCAGGAAGCTTGAGTAAAGGCACATCTGTAGTACCACATTTTTAGTAGATTGCTGTCTGTTGCAGCCTCCTGGCTTTGCATCACACCAGGCATTGCTGGTCACTGTACCCCTCATTGCTTTGAATGGTGCCCCTCCTGCTTCAGCATCACTGCTTCATTATCCCCTTTCAGCTTTGGTTCTCTCCTTCCTAAGTGGCATTCTCGAGGATGTGGTTCACAGTGCAATAGCATCAGTCATATAGTGAAGAATGGAATGCCAAAGTGCAGCTTTGAAAGGCCTTTTCTGGATTGTGAATCAAGGACTGACTTGAGCACTGACTGGTTAAAGACATGCAATTCTCACATGGGACACCAGCTGTTTCTGAGAGAAAGTACACTTCACTAGCAAAGAGAAAAAAAACCAAAAACAAGCACACTGAGAGATCTGGATATTTGGGTCAAAAGTTTTAGCAAGTAAACCTGGGTAAAGAGTATCTATTAGATCTACAGGGATCTCAGCATCACAGAAATCTAAAACCTGCCTGTTATCTGCAGCAAGAGCTGTTCTATATGAGGAAGGTATCATTGTACATGGTGGGCATTTGGGAATTGCAGTGGATGTAGTTAGTGGAACAATGTGACTGTGCCAGTACTCCCTGATTAGGATGTCTGAGCTTGCCCTAAGACAAAATGGTACCTGGCAAGGCAGAGGGAACCGCCTCAGCATGCTCCTCCAGCAACCACACAGCCCCCCTCACCCCCCAGCTAGTCATGGGTGGCAGAGGGATCCTCCATGGAAGCTGACATTACTCAGCAGGCTCATGCCCACTTGCTGCTTTTTAAATCACAGTTCTGAAAAGGGAAAAACCATGGCATTTACTAACTGGAAGCAAAACAGTATATAGGTGTATTGGAAAGAGTGAATCTTTGCAGAGTACATAAATCTGGAAGGGGTTTTATTTTCTTCAGCTGTTTCTTCATTGCGTGTTCTGTGCAAGTGCATCCAAAAGAGACAGAATGTTGAACATGCAGGGGTGCAGCCATGTGTCTGGATGAAACTATCCACCATGATTGCCTGTATGGGCTGTGCACTCTTGGAGGTTTGTAATTTAAAAGACTGAATTCCATTGAGAATGTGGATTACTCAGAAAACAACCACGATGCCACACTGCAGTGAATATGGACTTCTTCCTATGGCAATATGAAATTAGTTTCTTTGCAGGAAAGGAGTTTTCTCTAATTAGCCCAGCTGATATTAGTGCAACATTTAAGATTAGATTATAGTTTAAACCAAGACAAAAGATATTTGGGATTGCAAATTCTTTCTGTCTTGTTTATGCAAATGCTTTTCTTGAAGCCATATGAGGCCAGACAAATAATCACTATTTGGATTATAGCTGGAAAATCCTGAGCAGAGAAAGTGCAATGCACCAGCAGTTTGTTTTCTGGATTTCTAGGAAACTCATTCAATGAGGTCTTTGTAGGAGAAGGAAATACAGGTGACCTTGCCCCTGATAAGTAACAGCTGTGTTAATTACCCAATACAGCCCCTGATGAGTCATAGCTATATCCAATAAAAATAAGTGTTATAAAAGGGAGTGGGGTTGCTTGTTAGGAGGGGGAGATTTTGAGGAGGAAATCATGGAGAAGAAGGATGCTGACTAGAGAGAATCATTGCTGTGAGGTCAGTCTGGTCTGCAGTTAGAGCCTGTTGTTGGAACCTGCAGTCACACTCTAGCTGGGTAAAAGCCTGCAGTCAGAGCCTGCAAACTGATACCTGCAGTCACAGTTTAGCAGGAAATCACCAGCAGTCAGAGGCTGCAAGGGAAACCCACAGTGCATACAGAGTCAGTGAATAGTTGGAGTCAGGATGGCTGAGCTGTAAAAAGGAATAAAGCAGGACTCTTTTCATGCTGTGATAAACAAGAAGTCTGTCAGCTCATTTCTATCTTCTAACAAGAGGGCTGCTGCAACAGGTCTTTAGCTGGCATAGTCTAGCACAACTTCTTGCCTCACCTCCTTTCATTTTCTGTAGAGCTCTTTTATTTATACCAGTTAATGGAAGCAGCTTTTTGCATTTGGTGAACAAATTTACTGACTTATAGAATGTTTGTCATTGATGCAAAGGAAAGACAGCTGCAGGCTGTGAGATAGAAATAGTGCTCCTGGCAGTTTGTTAGGGGCAGGTTTTCAAATGGAAGACACAGGCAGACAAAAATACATAAAGGAAGAGTTTTAGTGAGTCAAACTGTTCAGATACTTATAAGCAACTTCAAAGGCTCTGTACAGAGAGTTTCTCTCCTCTGCAATTCTCTACACCACTAGCTGCAGCTCACTTGGATACAAGCAAGCAGGATTCAGCCCAGCATCAGCTCAGGTATGGCAGCATAGGCTACAATACAGGCAGGGTTCAGCACCCAACAGCTAAAGTCACATCTACTGTGGAGTGTCTTCTACACAATCTGCAATTGCAGATCCAAGTGAAAACATAGCATTTTGCTAAATTCCAGTGACATTTGCTTTATTTATGCACAAGAAAGGAGGAATGCCACATTAAACGCTGACAAAAAAGTTTTTGACCACTTACTCTAATAACAACCACTGTTCCACACAATTTTGTTTAAACAATCTAAGACCCTGTCTTGTAAATGTTTTGCATCTGTTTAACACTAAACTTGCACGAAAGGCAAGGAATATTTAAATGCATAAATAAATGCAATAATAAGTGTCTATTTTACTCCAAAATGAACAGAAACAGTTTTAAGCATGCTGATCATGTCATTCTTTTGAGCTGAAGTGTACAATTCTGTGGAAGGCCACTAACAGACAGAAAAGAGGCTGAAAGAGAGCCAGGAAACCTTCCAGCAATGTAAAACTATGTGCACCTGGTAACCACTCCTTTTCCTTGGAGGTTGCCCTATTTCAGTGTGAGCTATAGATTGGTAAAAGCACAAATAGCTGCATCATGTAAAATAAATGCTCATTTTTTAAAAAGACAGCATAGAGGACATAGTTGTTATGGGCAAATCACAAGTAGCCAATAACTTCTTTGCTGAATTTTGGCTTTTGTTCTGGTTTACTTGCCTGGAAACAGTTTCTTTAATGTATTTGTTAATTATTTACATTTATATGTTTTGGTAACCCTCCCATTTAAACCAAATGAAAGATTTCTGGGTTTTTTTAACAGCAAAATTGTTCAGGCACATGTTCTTGAAGATATGTGGGGTATTTACCCAATCCAACTTCTAGGTAGAGATTCCAGAAAAACACAAAAAACCAACCTGCCAGAAGAAAGTGAAAAGCTGCTTAAGTTAAATTGCCAGAAGAGTGTTAGTGGAATCAGAATTCTTGTATGCCCATCTGGTAGACTCATTTAAACAAAAAACTAAAGAAGAGGAGATTATGTCATTAAAGAATGCTGCAAACAAACAAGGAGTAACTAAAGTTTTTTAGGCAGCTGTAGAGCTGGCATGCCTTGTTTCTTGTGTTGTGTCTGAAAACATGTATTTTCCATGCCATTCTCCTATAGCAATGTCAGTATTTTGGCTTTGGTTGAACTTGATCTTAAGAGTCTTTTCTAAACTGAATGATTCTCTGATTCTATGACTTTTATAGACAAAGTTCCCAGCACTGCTCCATTTTAGCAGCTCCTCCTGGATGCCAGGTGCCCACCAGAGCCACTCTTATCACTCCCCTCCTCAGCTGGACAGAGGAGAGAAAATACAGCGAAAGGCTCATGGGTTGAGATGAAAGTAGGGAGAGACCACTCAACAATTACACTCATGAGCAAACAGGCTTAACTTGGGAAACTTGATTTATTTCTTACAAATCAAATCAGAGTAAGGTAATGAGAAATAAATCCAAAACACCTTCCCTCTACCCCTCTCTTCTTCACCAGCTTACTTTACTCAGATTTTCTCTACCTTCTCCCCCACTGCAGCAACAGGGAATGAGGTTGTGGTCAGTTCAGCATGTTATCTCTGCTGCTCCTTCCTCTTTAAGAGGAGGACTCCTCACACTCCTCCTCTGCTCCAGTGTGAGGTCTCTCCCCCAGGAGACTGTCTTCCATTAACTTCTCCAAAGTAAGTTCTTCCCACATGCTGAATGAATTGGCCCAGCATGGGTCCCCTCCACAGGACACAGTCCTTGAGGAACAGACTGCTCCAGTGTTCTGGGGCTGGGTCACAACTCCTGCCAGAAAACCTGCTCCAGTATGAGCTTCTCTCTCTCCCCATGGGTCCATAGTTTCTTTCAGGAGCCTGCTCCAGGGTGTGCTTCCCAAGAGGTCACAGCCTCCTTCAGAGCATTCTGCTCTGGCATGAGGTCCTTCATGGTCTGCAACTGGATCTCTGCTCCACCATGGACGCATGGACTGCAGTGGGACAGCAGCCTCAGCATGGTTTTCACCAGGGGCTTCAGGGAAATCTCTGCTTGAGTACATGGTACCTTCTCCTTCTGCTGCTTCACTGACCTGGGTGCCTATAGAGCTGTTTCTCTCATATATTCTCATTCCTCTGGCTGAAGTTGCTGTTGTACATTTTTTCCCCTTAAATGTGTCATCCCAGAGGTGCTGCCACTGTCACTCATGGGTTCAGCCTTGACCACTGGCAGATCTGTTCTCGGGCTGGTTGGCATTGGCTCTATCAGATGTGGGGAAGCTTGTAGCAGTTTCTTACAGAAGCCATACCTGTAATTCTTGCACTCTTTGTCACATACCACAATAGGGGTGGCAATAATGCTGCTCCTCTCCATTAAACTGCTTCAGCTTCTGGAGCAAATTAATATTTTCCTTTGAGTGTTTATGTATATGGAGATAGCTGTGTTATTCTACCATGCCGTTTTGTCAGAACAATGAATGTAATAATGCCATGTCATGATCCCCTATTCCTCATCTCTTGGTGAGGCTGAGTTGATATAACTCAGCCATTGCTGCCTTGCCAAACACCTTTCAACACTGCAACTAGTCAGCATTAAAATAGCAGAATATAAGTGCTATTTATGAAAGTCTTTGCATAATTTGTATTTAAAGCCTCAAGAACAAGTTCCCTGTGTTCCTGCCTGGTGTCACAAAACACAAGTCCAGCTTTGGAAATGACAGCCTAATGAGAAGTAAGGTGGGTAAATGAAGAAAGCCCTGAAGCATGTCAAACCTGGGTGCTGTTGACTGCCTGAAGCATGCAACCCCCAGCGGTACAGGATCTCTGCCAGTGTGATGCCTGGACATCAATGTTCACACTCTGGGAACTGTCAGGACAGAGACTGATTGACACAGGCTTTGATGATGGGCGCCATCAGAGATGCAAGACTGTCTGTCCATGTTCCAGGCCATTTCAGCTGCTAAAGCTCAGTCAGCACAATGAAGTGTTGAGTCCTGAAAGCTTCACCATGGCAAGCAGCAGTCTAATAAAAGGTGTGTCAGCTTGGCCACTCTTACCATGGGCTCTCCCAAATTAAACATGATTGTGGCTGCTTCTAAATCAGGAATAAATGCCTCATCTCTCTGTACTGAGCCCCCCACAGTGGAAGAGCACTGAACTGGAAAGGCACTTAGAGTGATTCTAAGCATCCTGAATGGTGCTTGTACTCCCACATTGCAGATAGTGGTAACTTTGAGACATAGGGAAAAAAAAAGCTCCCAGTAGAGATTTGGTGTGTTTGAGGCTCTACACCAAACTCTGACCTTTGCCATTTTTCCAAAATAAACAGATTTTCATGACAGTTTCAAGGGGTAAAGGCCATCTGAGTTGCATGGATGGGCCTTGCAGCACAGCCTGTCTACATGATGGAGAGTTTAGGACTTGTAGACTCCTGTTTTCACCTTCTTTTCTTCAACACCTACAGCAGCCAGCTACTCTGACAGAAACTAGGAACATTAAGGACATAGTCCAGGAGGGGCTACCTTTACTGCTTGTCTTTGATGAGACCATGGCCAGCAGCTCAGAGCAGTGATTGCAAGGACACTCGTGCTGCTGATCCGGGGAGGGTGATGGCATGGGGACAGAGACAGAGATGGGGAGCTCTGGTCCTGTGAGGAAAGAGCTCTCACCAAGCTCAGCAGTCAGAGGATTGTGAGAGGATGTGCTTTGTGAATTTGAGAGCCTCACAGGATTCATCTCCCAACTAATAAATGTCTGCTGGGCCCATATAAACTCCACTGATTTACAAAGCTGTCCAAGCTTGTTTGCCTTAACACTCTTGTTGCCCTACCACTAGGCACAAGTGACAGCCCATTTCTGATAGGCACTTCCATGAAACTCAGGAGTGGGAAGACAATTCTAATTTTACAGCACTAGAGGAAATTTGTTCTCTGAGATCCTTCTGTTAAAAGAGAAAGCTATTGTTATGGCTGTATTTGGCAAGAAAAGAACTAGGATTGATCAACGGCTTAGGCTTATTGTTTCCTTAATGACTGCAACTGCTTTGCTCTCACAGTGTTTTTTTTTAAGGATATTGTTTACTCCAGCTTCAGCCTTGCTCAGGATGCTTGGAATTCAAATAAACTACATTGCACTGCACTTTCTGGCAGGCACCCAGTGCAATGAATTTCAAACTAGTGTTTGATTTTGACAGCTACAAGGCAGAGAGGCATCTTACTAGTCAAGACTAATTCTTCGAGTTGCTACACAGCATGACCCTATGAATTTACTGTCAGTCACATCGCTGAGGTCACGTTATCTCTCAGTAACAGTACCCTGAAAACATGGTAAAGTGCAGATGGTGATCTGTAGAGTTAGGTGACTTTGCATCTGTGGTATTTAAGACATGAAATTCACTGTGGGTGTATCTAGTTATATTTGGAAGAAAGATAAAGGATTTTCAACCTTTAGGGTGACTTGCATAGACTTAAAATATTTGGAGTTATTTGTGGTTGCAGATCTTAAACACATAATTGAAAAAGTGTGGGAGAGACATGACTTTTCATTAATTAAACAGAAAAGAAGAATAAATGAACTTTCTGAGGTCCAGAAATCATCCCCAAAATATTATTCACCATTCCCCCCTGCAATGTTATATATATTTTCAAGTCAGGGTTTCTCAAAGAGCTTTGCAAAATACTGCTTGATGAGCATAAACTATTGGTCAGACCTATTAAATACTCTGTCCCATGCACAGAGCAGGCTATTTAAGGCTATCTTTAAAGGGGAATCCTGGCCAAGGCATCCTCCCTCCTGCTCATTTTGCGTACAGGAATTAGCCACAGCCCCACAGGTTCCTCACACACTCCAAGCAAGTCTCCAGCAGCACTGAGATGTTTGTGCTTCCTCTTCTTCTTCAGAAAGGGCCCTCCTGCTGAGCAGCTCCATTGCCTGAATCTTCATGTCGTCCTGGTGACTGGAAACAATGCTGCCATTGCACAAGCAGCACTCAAAACATTGAAGGGTTGTGCCTAATTTCTTTATGAATGGTCTTCCTGTCACCAGGGCCATGAGGGAGGCCAGATCCATGTGCAGCCCTGGCTGCCACCCTACAAGAGCCGGCTGCTCCTGCTCCTGAGCTCAGCAGCAGGCGCTGTTGATATTTGGCTCTTAGGACTTGTTGTCTGAAGGTTTCCCTGAGATGGATGCCCTCAGAATGGCCCAGTGTTGCCTGGCTGATCTCACAGGGGCAGCTCGGGGGGCAGAACTGCCCCTGGGCACACCTGGGGTTCCCCAGTGGGGCTGGAAGACACAACCAACACAGGGCAGCTGTGCCATGTCCCAGGCATGGAGGATGCTCTGCTGAATGTGACACTACCATGCTGTTGTGAGGGCGCAGCTCTCTTGCTGTTGCCTCAGAAGAAAGTTTTTCAATGCATGGTGGCTCTGCATACTTGAAGCACCCTGACTTGAAGCACAGCACAGGGCAAACCTCTTCTGGGGTATTTGTGTCATTCACGGTGTTCTCTCATTAAGCTTTGAATTGATGAAGTTGTCTCTCTACTTCAGGGACAAGGTACTTTGAGACATGTGGCATGGGACTGTTCATTATGGACTACTGGGATTCAGGTACCACAAAAGGAGAGGGAACTCAGCCTGTCACAGGAAGAACTAGTAGTGGTTTGAGCACACTGTGACTGCCAGAGTCACCTCTGAGTCACAGGGACCTGCATGTTTCTCCCCTTCTGTTCAGAACTGTAAAAACCCTGGAGTCCAAGTAGCATTTTCAAAAGGTTTTTCCAACTGCACCTGCTTCCCTGTCCCCTCCAGCACTATTGTTTTATCTTCCCTCAGTCTTCCTTTGCCTAATCATATTTCCTCCCCTTTATTAAGTTTTCACTTATCCTCGAACAGCATCTCACCATTTCTTCACTCTTGTGGTCACTGTACTCCTTCCTTTTCTTTCCCACATCTTTCTTAGCAATTAATTACTCCAGAGATAAAAAGTGGAAAGAGGTTGCTGGGCTTTTCTTCTCATCATCAGTAATTCCAGCACCTCCTTGCTCTTTCTCAACCCCTTCCCATCTTTACCACTTCATCCAACTTTTCTCCATGTACCATCCTGACACTGCTGTGCCATGATAACTCTTGGATGACTTCTCTTGGAAGTCACATCACCTTGGACATCATCACCTTTCCCTCCTATCATTACCGATTAACTACAGCCTCACTAACTCTCACTTCCACACAGGTGCCCTATCTGATTACCTGGCATTTTTCTTTTGTTGATTTGCCTCACAGCTATGGTCTATGTTTCACACAGAAATTAATCCACTGCAATGGCTCATCTTTGCCATGGACTACTCCCTCACTGCTCTGCTTGGCTGAAATGTTGATATCTGCTTTAGCACTGCCCTCTGTGTTTGACTGGTCAATACCAGATTCCTCTGAGTCCTCTCCACTCTTTTTCTGGATACCATCTTTCATTTACACCGTCCTCTGGATATGACTGTTTCTATGTCTCAGCTTTCTTACCTTCCTCAGCCTCCCTAAAATCTGTCATTTCTTCTCCTTTCACAGCCCTTCTCCTTTCCAGTTTTGTCCTCTCTTGCACCCACTCCCTTAAGAGCATTCTCCCAATCATTTTCTTAACTCTCTATTTTTGTCCTCTTGCTTCCTAGCACTCACTGGCTATACCTCATCAAGGGCTTCTCTTTTTACCTTTCAGACCTTCCCTAGGTGACCATTCTCAGCCTCTGTCATCCTTCAGCCTTTGATGTTGCCTTGCTTTCTCCTGTGTAGATTTTCTGCAAGTGACAAATTGCTCGGAAGGGCTGATCTCTGCTCAAGCCGCGTCTCTTTAACAATGTACTCATTTATCTTGTTTCTGACTCTAAGAGGAATGGTTCCTCTTCCTTCTGTCCTTCTGTCCTTCCTTCTTCCATCCCCGTCTTGGAAAAGAGAACAGTACCATGATCTGTCTACCATGAAAAACTGAAAAAAATCCAGTGGAACTCATGAAAACTGTGAAGTGAAACCAGCTTAATGGCATCAACCAGGTCATCTTCACTTTGAACAAGAACACCTGTGCAGACAGAGATTAAATTTAAATAATTTCCTTTGCATTTCTACTTCCAGGTAATCTAGATTACCTCCACAGGCCTTTGAAAAACCTTCACCACATCATGGTCATTTCTCAGCAGTCTCTGGTGCCTTGCTCTTGTATGTCTTTCCTTTTTCTGCCTGTACTTCTTGGCAGGTTTAATAATCTCTTTTCTTCTGCTATGTGAAACCCAGAAGAACCAGACCTCCACCCCTGCTGGACTCTGGTACCACCAGAATGAACAAGGTCTATGGCAGGTGTGCCTCAGAAAGGGCTAAGATGGGTGGCAGCACCCCATCCAAGCCACACTGCAAGGGGAACAGCCACCAATTTTCTGGGAGATGAGGCTGTCTGGAGCAAATCTGCTGCTACAAGTCAGATGCAGAATTCAGTATTTCCTCATACTTGGAATACTTGGCACAGTGATTAAGAATATAAATGACAATCAACTCTTTTTCTAAAGAAGTGGGTACAAAGATAATTTTGATGAAAATTTTTTACAGAAACCAATTTTCCCCATGAGAATGCTGGCATTTAAATGCATTTTAAGAGCTAAGAAAAACATTTAATTTATTCTTTGTTGCCAGACAGGAACACTGTGTTTCAGATTTGTCTCAAAAACTTCCTGAGCAAGTGGGTTTGCCTTGTTAACCTCACTGTGAGCTGTGGTTAGCTTCTGCTAGGTGCCAATAGTGCTTTGAGCCTATTGATTGTTTTTCAGAATAGGAAAGAGGTGAATGTTTTGAATACAGATCAGAACTTACCTTCACTGTTCAAAAATGACACGCAATTGAAATAGAGATAAAGCCTATTTTGAAATAAAATAGGCAAAAAATTATTTATCATTTATTTTTTATGAGGACACTGAACCACTCATTCCAGTTCAATAGGTCAAAATTTTTGTCACTTCTCTTGGGTTTTGTTATCTTGAGCAAATGATTTTGCACCATTTATTGGAATGGTGTAAAATTGAAGGAACTGAATCTTCACTGATCAGTGTTGTCAGCACCTAGATGGCAAATCAAGGGAATCTGTCACATTCAATGCTGAAGTAATTCCCAGTGGGTCCATTGCAGCTTCTCAGTTGAGGTGGTGGGAATTTAGCCTTAGGACAAACAGGGCCTGGGAAAACTGCCCACTAGAATTGTTCCAAGTCTCTAAAAGGGCAGTTGAACATAAAGGCATCATCTCTAGTTCAATGAATCCAACAACTGGAAATCACTGCTGATCAGAGAAGTACAGTGGGGACAATTGCTATACATTTGTTCTGTTCTTATCCTCTTCCTTAGGCATCAGCCTTTGGCCATTCCCAAAGACAGGACAATGACAAAGACAGCATCTAGCTGAAACTTTGGTTTCACCCAAAAAAGACATTTCTGGTGCTGTGATGTGAGTTGCCACTACAGAGAGCAGCTACTCTGCTCAAAGAGTTTTAGTAGAAAGTTCACATATAAGGGTAAGGGATCAAAATCTAATTCCATCCACATCGTCCAGCAAAAGGATCTACATGGTCTTCCACCAAAGATAACTGGACCCAAACTTTATCTTTCTGACCCCATAAAAGAACATGAAGAAGAGCTGCTCTGGGTCAAACAGTTCCTGCATCATGCAGAGAAGGCAGCTATCCTTCCTCCCAAACTAGAGCTGAGGAAAGCTAAGAGAGATGCTGTGTTCTTAGTCAAGTACTGTTCAGTATGAAGTCTTTATCCTGAGTACATCTATAAAGCAGCTATACAAATCTATCCAGCTTCCAGTTATCTACTAAACATGGCCACCATGATCCAGACTAGACTTAAGCAACTTGCATATGTAAGCAGAAATCCATGAGAATTCTCCTTTCCATGCAGCCCATTGGTGTGCAGCATCCTGGTAACACAGGTCACTGCAGACACCCTCAGGTACCCCTGCTGCTCTGTCACAGCCTCACAGAGAATTGATTCACATTCAACATCTGAGACACTCGTCCCCGAGGCACTGTGGGATTTGTGTCCCTGCTGTCCAAAAGGCTTCTTGCTACTGCAGTGCAGTGATTGCAGGTGACAAGTTAACTCCATGTCAAGGCAGCAGAGGTTTGGTTGCTACAGAGAGTCTTTCCTGAGAGCTCACATGAGCCTAAGATTGCCAAGAGATGTGTGGAGCCCAGCACTGCAACGCCCCTCACAGTAATCAAGCTGACCAGCCTCTGGCCCATGGGGACACAAGTCAAGGCCAGGCTGGACAGGGCTTCGAGTGGCCTGGTCTAGTGGAAGGTGTCCCTGCCTATGGCACAGGAGCTGGAACTGGATGATCTCTAAGGACCCTTCCAACCCAAACTATTCTATCATTCTCTAACAGCAGGGCCTGCTGGGACTGGGGCAGAAACATGAGGTAAATGCTGCTCTCTCTCCCATTCATTAGTTTCCCAGTAATCCCAAAGAACATCACTAGCATCTCCAGGGGTGCAATGAATCTCATTTTTGGTACAATGATTCTGTTCTTTGATATATCTTAGGTGATGATATTTTGGCTTAATTAGATTGTGCTGGTACCAGACAGCCTGAGACCACTAAGATTCCTGAATGTGAGGTGCTATGGCCTGAGGAGCTGTCATGCTGATCCAGAATTTCCTCTGCAAAAGAGGGAGGAGAGAATACACGTTTCAAAGTCTCCAATCCAAAGGACTTTGCGAAATTCCTCCAGTTCTACTTCACTGACAATACCTTAAGCCCCACCTTCTGGTGAATGACTAAAGTGCAGGGAGAAACAATTCTCCAAGTTAAAATAAGAGTTTTCAAGACAATACTATTAAAACAGAAAAATACCTGATTCCTCAGGAGAATCCACTGATCTTCAACAAAGTGTCAAAAAATATAGTTTTTAAAAGGCATCATAGCGTTTTTTAAAAGGCATCAAGTAGTTTTATCATGTTGGATTCCATTTTCTTCACTTGATACAAACTGTCATGCTATAAAATAAACTTTAGGTTTTAAGCAGTTTTCAATCTCTTCTCAGTAGTGGCAGGGAGCACACACAAACCAAAACTACTCTGATCATAATCACAGGCTGAATCATGGGAGGATTCTAGGAAGTTGTGAAAGAACAGAAAGAAACAGGGTGATGGCCCAATAAGGTGCTTTTCAGTTGAAAAGCATCCTCTAAAAGAGGCTTCTCTCTAACTTGTGCTAACCAAGAGGACAAATCATCCATTTCTGAAATCTCTTGAAGTTACTGAAGAACCTCAGGCACAGATTTTAAACCTGATCTAGAGAAACCACTTCAAGCCCAAATCACATCAATATATTTTCTCCCATCTAAACTACAGCAACTACTGTTAGCCACAGTGAAGTGTCTCTGAAGTAAGGCAAGCTACAGAAACACAATCTTTAATTTATGTATGGCCATAAAGATGGAAGGGAGTTCCAGCTCCTTTCGGCACAATTTTTCAAAGTGTTTAATACTCAGCAGCTCAAACTTAACAAGACACTCTTCTAGTCCTGATGGAACTAGAGATGAAAAATGTTCCCAAATAACCCCAGTGAAAGAGGCTGGAAGGAAGAGCCAGATGGAAAGACAGAAAGATCCTTTTCTCTTATTGTAAAGGCACCTAACAATGTTGTTTCAGAAATTTTAAAGTCACTCACAATACCAAAAATAAGGATTATAAGAATATGGTAATGCTTTTATCTATTAGTCCTATTGGAAAGCAACTGAAAATTCCTCTCTTTAGGGGAAATGCTTTAATGATCTATAATAGTCAAGTCTACTTTCCATGTGGAATGAGGCATGAAAATTTGTCAGCACAAATGGAAACAGCTGGCCACAATATCTTACTTAGGAAGACCATAGTTTGGATCATTACATATTACTTCTGTCCTTAATCTGACTTTCAAAGTTCCACATCTACTGCTGCCAAGAGAAGATGCTGTGTAACAACATAAAATGTATTGCAACCTGTGCTACCCTCATACAGCAAAAGAAAACATCAAATGAAACACATTTCTCTTCACACAGGATGACTGTCATCTCCCAGCCTAAGAACTGCTCCCCTTTTACTGGGAGAAGGCAGCAGGTTGTGATGATCAGGTGAGTATCTAGGCATTGGCCAGTAAATTACATTTGTCTTAGATATAGCTGAACACAAAGTGTACTATTTAGAGTATTTATAACAGGAAAAGGGCTATGAAAGTCTAGTGACCTGGTTTTGTTCTCACTTTTGTTGGGAAACTAAACACAAATCCAGTGGATACAACCACAGCATAGGAAATCAAATTAAGGCTTGCAGGTTACAAGACTTTACTGTTTACAAAGAAAATACAATTAAATAATGATGTGGAACATCCTCCTTCACTCATGCTTCCCCAGTCTGTAACTTCACTTCAACTCAAAAGAACTTAAGCTAGACCCAGCTACACAAGCAAACCCCTGGGCTTACCCACCCTGATGCAGAGGTCTGCTCAGGAAGGTGAGCTGTATCCAAATCGTTCCAGCATAGGCTCAAGTACTCTCTCAAAGTTCAGAGATCTTGCTTATCAATCTCTCAAAGCAAAGTGTGCTCCTTGCACAATAAAATTTGTGGTGCCACAGGGGGGAGCTTGTAGCTTGTGCTGTGGCTAAAGCTCATCACTTCCAGATCAAGAGAAAAGGACAGCTCAGCAGCATTAGCAACTGCAGCCACTGGAAACGCTGTTCTGGAGAGGCTGGTTGAAAATCATGGCACCTGCATACATACTGCACAAACACTTTAATAAAGATGTTCCTTTTCAACATGATCTTAGGAGACACTCATTGACTTTGCTTTGAAAAAGCAGCCAAACTCATAGATGAACAGAAGTTTTATACAGTCTTTATTCACTACAGTTTGGGAGAAGACTATGAACGCAAATAAAGACCACATTTTCACCCAAATGCACCTGTGAAAGTATCTGTTGATTTTCTTTGAACACTTGCAAGAGAGGGAAGCCATCACACTACTAACACCTTTATCCTCCTCCACACCAAAGGAAGCAAGATGTCCCAGCACAGCACTAGGAAATACCTACCATTTTTTTACACATTATTTTCTAAATGGTGCTAAGTTTTGCTGCTTGTTTATTCATTATTTTGTGGTGGTACAAAGTGTGAGAAGGAAGACACATGATTTTAATAACTTGCACAGCAGCTATTCAAATCCATCATAAAAACATATTCTTATGTAAAGGCTTTTAACTAGGCAAGAAATGTGCTTCCTTTGGACAATGGACTTGGTTCACAGCAATACCTGTGTAATTAATGCTTTTTTATTAAAAGAGCATCCCTGAATCAGTAAATGGGGCTATTGATTCTGCTGGAAACCCCTATGTCAGTCTGCTTTGATACCTTTGAAAATGTAAATCATCTACATTTAATAGGAAAACAGACGACCTGTCCTGATTCAAGCTGAAAAACAGTGCTGTAATTGAAAAAGCCCAATCCTGAGCAGCCATTGTGTTTGGTGCTGCAGGATGACAGTGGAACAATCTCTTTTTTTTCCTTTAAACAATACTTTCTCATGACTGTAATACAATGAGTTCATGCTACTTGGCTGCAAACTGGGCCCACTATTTACAGTATTACTATACATAACCAAAGGTCAATGTAATTAACAAAATGGATAAAAGTCTTTACTTTGGAAGAAAAAAAAAAAGAGAGAGACTGACTGATTTTGCTGGGGTTTTGGAGAGCTGGCTTGGCACAGAGAGTTACTTCTGTATCAATGCATTTTAAACATAAATCACTGGCTAAAAGACTGATGGTTTAAGACAGCATTTTCAGTGGTAGCATGTTTCACTGCTGGAAACTAAGTTACCAGTGATATAATATAAATCAAGGTAGTAATGCATTAAAGATATGTAAATATTTATTTGAGTGCTGCAGCATAATAGCTATAATTTTTCACTGTTTTGATATCCAAGGATTCCTAGTACTACACAAATGTATTTTATCTGCTTCATTTTTTTAGTTTCAGTACTTTCATTCAAAGCAAAGTAACTCTCATTTCTTTGTACTGTACTGAAATAAAGAATCTTGTTTCAGTCCATAATGCATTTCTTATGCTTTCTGGTCTGTCTCTGCCAGTGTTTGTTTCTATGAGCACCAAATCCCAGATACTAGTCCCTAGGGTCCAGCTCCCAGTACCCTGGCTCCCAGTGCTCTGTGCACACACACCCCAAAGGCATACCAGGCAACACTGACAGTGCACCTGGTGCCTCCATCCAGGGCTCTGCAGAGCCTGAGCAGCACTGACACTGCCACCAGACTACTGGGACTTCTGCAACATGATCCCTTTTTCTAACAGATTCCCATTAAGATTCTTGATGGAATCTGGGAAAGCAGGCCCTACCCTGCGTTTCCCATTTCTCTGGAGAGTGCCAGAGTCATTGTGATTTTCTGTTGCTGGGACTGCTGTCACATTCTGCTAGGACTACAGGAGTCCTAAATGAAATAAATGAAATAAATCTCCCTCTGATTTCCATCTAAAAAGCTTCTAACCAGGTCTACTGCTAAGTACTTTGCTCTATGGAGACTCATGTTCCCAGCAGTTTGGAAATGAGAACACTCAGGACCAGACAATATTCAAACAAAAAGGTAAAGACTGACAGGAAGTGGGAGAAAGCTGAATTTCCCAACATAAGCACTGGACTCAGCAGTGTGTGCTTTTGTAAGAGATGGTTTCTATTGCACCAAAAAGGCAGCTTTTGACTGCACAGGTCACAGAAAGGTGAGCAGTAACTGGCTGCTCTGTGACTCTGAACAGATTTCAGGTGCAGCAGGAGTGATGAGGTCAGAACACAGAGAAACAATCAATTCCCATGCAGAGAAGCTTTACCTTAATTCCCAAGGTACTTATGTCCCCCGTTTTTTTTTATAACAGCTTCCAGAGCACCTCACTTTCGCATTTCATATGCTTTTTGCAAGACAATTATTCTACGTGATTATTATTTTGTGTCGATTGTCACAGAAAAGTACGTATACACTTAATGAAAGTCTACATTTGGGAACTCAATATTCTTTTCACTTATGCAGCTGCACAACAATCATATGAAGTTGGAAACAAAATATTAGTCCTGTTTACAGACAATGAGCTTTAATTGCTTACTGTGCTCTGTATTGCAACAGTTAGTTTACAAAATACAAAAAAAAAATTTAGCTGTTAACATCTATTTTCATGTTAAATTTCCTTTCCAAATATGTGTCTTCTCTACATAGATATGTATGGAAATGTTCAGATGCATTCCACAAGAGTACAAAAAACATTTCAATCCCACTAGCTGAAAAGAAATCAGCTGCAGTGTCACAGCTACAGTGCAGGACACTGCCACTGGACTGGTCCACAGAGAAGGAAAGGATTTTATGCTATTTCCTAACTTTGATAGCATCCAACAGGATTTGCACTCCTGTGGAATGACAGTGATGGTGATATGGATGGGGCCCCTCTCCATTCAAGATTATATGCACTAGAATACAATGAATAACTACTTTATATGAGACTGCCTAGTCCTAAAACTGGCCACCCTTCAGGTAAAACAGATGATGCTTACTCACAATACCATAATGTTTTTGATAGGATACACCCTTTTCAGAGTTGATCTCCACCTTCTAGGCAGAACATACCTGTTATCAATTAAAGTAGGGCACTTCTTTTGAGTGTGTAACTATTGGCTTGTTGCACATCAAGTAATGGGTCTGATTTTGTGAACAATACTGTGAGTAGGCTTCCAGGGACCCTGTCCTGGAGAGGAAGTGGAAAATGAAAGACACACATCCATACTGCCCCAGGAGCAACCTCCTACGGGAGAGTACACATTTTGATGTGGCTCACTCAGCTTTTGAGCATGGTGGGGGGCTGTGAGCTTATTTTACCCAGCCTCCCTCACAGATATTAACTAAAGGGTTTCAAAACGATTAACAGTCCCAATATTTACTGTGAGTACACAATCACAGCATGACCTGTAGTACTGTGGGCACCTCTGAAAGGACAGACGAGCAAACAGAATTTATTCCCTTCCTGTAGTGCACATGCTGTAGCGTGATCTTGGGCTCATGTGTTACAGCTGAACTCATCTAAACAGGCTTGTTGCCTTCAAAAGAAGGGATCCTGCTCCCCAGCGCAGAGAACTTCTGTGCTCACTTTATTCCAGATCATGCTCTGGTACTCACCACATAATGAGTTGGTCCAAGTCACAAAGCTGCTGTAAAACTATTTCTCTTTTTTATCACTGAATTTGTTTTCTGCCAGATTAGTGACCTGAATTGACTCACCGTACAGTAAAATGCAACGAGCAAAGGGGAAAGGGAGGAGCAGGAGCTGGGAGTGCAGAGGTGTTTGTAGGTTGATGAGAGCAGGATCTGCTCTTTAAGTAGAAGTAAAAGTAATAGCAGATCTTATAGTATCTTTATAAATAGCCAAGCCAAAGGAATTTACTTTTTGATGTTATACGAGTGCAGGATGGTCCTGAAGATACGGTGGGCTGGTCCTGGGGCCAAGATCTGCACTGCAGGGCATTGTGTTCTGCCTCCACATTGTGCTAGTTCTCAAAGCTGTTTGTGCTGTCATTGAGTGGTTGGCAGTGTTGTATTGCTTTTGTGAGCTTATTTCCAGCCTGTATGTCAATCCAGAATTGATTCAAGGTTGGTTTTAAGCCATCCATATGGCAGTTATTGACAGAAGAAAGCACTATAGCACACATTACATTTATTATTCTGAAACTTTAGGAGGGATGTAAATAGTACATCAGTCTCATGCAAGCCTGTGCTGCCTCAAATTTAACTATTTACTTGCTACTCTAAGTACTCTTACTTTGCACTTCAGTAAGAAAACATACCACTAAGTGTAGGCTTTTATCACTCTTTTTTGTCATAAAAGAATCTAAATCTGAATTTCCTTCCTCTTTACACTGACTTCTGCCTCCTAGTAACTCGTGTCTGTGTTGAAGGTTCAAAAAACAAACAGCTTTTCACAAATACCTAGAAAGATCAAAGACATCACTTCCAACTTAAATAAAAACCCAATGAAATACAGCACTTCTGGAACACAGCAGCTCAAGCAGTAGTCAGTCTCAATACCATATACTTAAAAATGTTACATATTCTAGTAATAGTTTTAAATGTCAGGACATGTTCACTGGCAGACTGGATGAGCCTAAGAGCCTCACAGCTGAATGAGCCCAAAGGGAAAGCCCTGTTATGCTCCCAGCTTTTCCTAGCACTGAGTAACTCCTCTTTCACTCAAGGACAGTTCAGCTGTGAAACTGATCATAGGTTATTTAGTTATTGCAAGGAATTTTACTATTTACATTAAATAAAACTGTTATGACATTTGTTATGCTGTGAGACTAATGAAAGCTTTGAAATTTGAAGAAAACAGAAATACTTGAAAGCACTATTAGTCCATAATTTTTGAAGTTTTAATTAAGTTCCTTAATTAAGTAGGAGAACAAAAAAGTAAGTGAGAGGATTGAAGAAAAGAGTGTGGAAAAGATGGGAAGAAAAAGGAAAGAACAATGGAAACAGAAGGAAAGCACTACTTGATACGTAGTTTACCAGGCAACTTGCAAACAGAGATAGTCAAAAATGAGTAGGCATTTATCTACTATTCCATTTCAGTGAGATGCTAAACTCCTCAAGGTCAGATCAGAACCCAGCCTGAATTTTGCTGAATCTATAAATCCAGCAGATCAGGGATCTTTGCTTCCCTCCATTTCAACACACCCTGATAACATTAATTATTATGCCTCTGGTACATTTTGTAAACGTTTGAAGTAATGAATCTATTACACAAAACACTGTACTATTCTCTTGCTGGAAGGCAACCCCTACTCTGAGTTCTTGAGAATGCAACTCATAGTTAGGAATTTTGGTGATTTAAACTTCCTCCCACCAGCACATGCAAATGACTGCAAGTACTGACAAGAGCTGCATTCTGACAGCTCTCATTTCCGTGAACATGCTCCTGAAGCCATCAGGACAGGCAGCAAATGCCGTGTTGGGGAGCTCACTCAGCTCGCAGCTCTCTACCTCATGAGACTGCACAGGGAATAGATCCTTTAACTATTATTTCTTTCAGTTTACCAAACACAACAGATTAAAAAATAAAAATTAAAAAATCTCGAGATTATGTGAGAAATTAGGTAAACTGGGTGATGGTGAAGAGAGGTGGTGGAAATTAAGATGCTAGTTTTTATCCCTTTTTCTGTTACTGACTTCTGTCGATATTACAAAGGCAATCAGTCAGCTTTGTATTTTTGCAATCTCTAAAACAGTAGGAACTGCTGAGGATAAATGCGTTTAGGGATTAAATATTTGAGGGCTTCACGGAAGTGTGTGAAACATACTTCACAATATACAACTCTCTTAGGCCTCATTTTCCTGTGCCTTGTTCCTTGTGCCAGATGTTTGTACCGGTGTCTCGTGAATGTGAACTGCATACAAAATAAGAAGTTTCTGTGGGTTTTGTGATTTATGTTCATTATCAACCAATAGGGAGTCACAGAGCAATATAAAATCAGGCTAAAAATTGCTTCAACAGGACAGCTAATTTATGGCAGTATTAAAACCTATCTAGACAAGATGTTCATATATTTACAACGCTTATTATTTTTTGCTAATAGGTAATGGCAGTCCTTCTTGTTGCAAATAAAACACTTGTTATCTTCAAATCCACCGATGACTCAGTGGTCCAGCTTGTTTTCTTCGTGTTTGCCTAAAACTTCCATGGTTTTGACTGCCACTACTAAGTTTCCCTCTGCTTTCTGTTCTTTAGGATGATGACCCGTAGCTCTTGAAAACTTTATCTTGTGCTTTCTTCCTTTCCGATGACTTTTTCTCCCTCCTGGAGTACTCTGCCTGCTTTTGCTTTCCAGAACCCTTTTTTTTTTTTTGGCGCTGAGGGCTCACTCAGCCCGATACTGTTCCAGCCCTACAACCTTCTCTGGGCAGAGCAGGTGACAGCAGCAGGCGCCTCACGGGAGCCTCACGACACACGCTGGCCATTTCACAAACAGCTGCAATTATTAACACTATCCATACGGGTACCTCTCTTAGTGCTGTCAAAGGCTGCAATCGCCTATTAAGCGTGACGGGCTCCTCTAGGAGCAGCTCGGTACTCGCGCCTTATTCCACAATGCCGAACTCGGGATGTCCCGGAGGCAGCGCTGCCCGGCCAGGGGCAGGACAGTGACAGGGACAGGGGCAGGGCCGGGGCAGGGCCGGCCTCCTCCCACCGCCTCCCCCGCTTCCTCCCGGCCCCGCCTGTTGATGTTTCACTTGCTTTTAATTCCCGGGTCGCAAGATGGAGGCGGCGCTGGGACGTCGGGAGCTGCTGCCGCTGTCGCTGCTGTCGCTGTCGCTGCTGCTGCCGCCTCTGGCCGCCGCTCTGCTGGGCCCGGCCGCGCCGCTGGGACAGGTACCGCCGGGGCCAGCCCGCTCCCTGCCCTGCCACTGCCGCTTTCCCTGTCCCTGCCACTGTCCCTGTTCCTGCCCCTCTCCCTGCCCCCGGCCGTGCCCCGCTCCCTCACAAGGGTGAGCCGGCCCTGCCGCGGGATCCCCCTCTCCCTTTGCTGGCTCGTCTCTATAGGATTCGATGTGCCGTATCTGACAGGTCTGAGGGAGGAGATCGTTGCTTCTGTGCAATGTAGATGTGTTTATATTTTCAGCCTTGTCCGCCTACATCTCCATGGTTCAGTGCCGTACAAGTACGCACTGCATTCGGTCCACACTTGTGCCTAGCCTACTCGTGAATTGAACCAAGAAAAGGGTTATATAAATACACAGGGCACAGTGTTGACTGTTTTTCTGTTCTGAAATCTATGCTGTATCTTGGTGGCATCGTTTTAAATTTGGTGGCTTTTTAAAAGAGCAGAAGGAATGTATTGGGTACTACTTAGGAGAACTTTCCAGTGGGAATAAAAAGATTTACTGCAGAATCAGGTGAGCTCCGACCTCTAGAATTACAGAGGAACTGGGTTCTTCTGCCTGACCTTGAATCATTATCAGATACATCCTCTAAAATTGGTATAATTGTGAACCCAAAGTGTAAGATCACAAAAGGAAGAGTTGTGAGGGGATGGTAATCAACTTGTATAGTCAGTGTGAAGTTACTGTTACCTCACCAAATTTATTATGTCTTTTTTTTTTCCCTTCATAATTATTTATTTATTAGTGTAATTTAAGTAAAACATTTCCAAGAAAGCCTGACGGAGGCCCTGCACTGGCACATCCTGTGTTGCAAAGCAGGATTCATTCCTGGCCTTACTTCCTGGTTTCTGCTTCTCTTTATGAACTTCTGAAGAGAGACCTCCTTAGCTCTGACTTCAGAACAGGGATCTAGATCTTCAGACACCTATAAAAGTGCCTGAATGCCTGAAGTGAGGTGTGCTAGAGAGCAGAGGGAGCTCAATCCTTGGACACTTTGCTTGTCCTTCTGAGAAAGGGAGTGCTGGCATGAATTTGCCGAAGGGCTCATGAAGTGACAGTGTAATACAGACTTATGCTCCTCCTCACCTTCTACCCTGAAACTGTCACACTTCCACACTGAAACTACAGCTTGGTAGCATTAAAGTTCTTTGTCACTGCTGGCAGTTTAAAGGACATGGAGGCACATTTGTGTCTGCTGTCTTTGGCTGTGAAAGTGTGAGCAGGGCACAGGGGTTTCAGGGCAGTCCCACGTAAGGCATTTTGGGGTCAGAGATAGAGCAAGTGTGTTTTGGACTGTGATCAGGGCTTGACTTAGGAACTGTCATTGTGCCTTATGGGCACAGCTGTGCTGTTTGTGGGGTTGAGTTTGTCCATTTGTGCTGTACTGCTCAGGTAGTCTTGTGAGCTCATGATTTGCTAGTTTGGAAGTGTCTGCACTCCTTTCATTTCATACGGGTCTGGTGGCCTAAGTATATGCAGAAAATTTCTTCTAAGGGTCAAAAAGGGACATACGAATTTTTACTTTAGCGTTTTTTTCTTTTTAAATGTTAAGCTTAAGCAAAATAAAAACTTGTGTTTTCTCCTGCACTATTTAGTTTTGTACATACAGGGCCAGTTTTGATGCAAAAGGAGCAGTGTGTCTTGAGAAAGTTTTGAGTAGAGGAATCAATGTTTTTTGACACTGAGCTGTTTTTTGGTGGCCTGTTAGGAACAGAAGTGGGAATGGGCAGAGTGGGAATGCCATGCTGTCAGGTTGCTTTCAGAGGCCATGAGCTCAGTGACAGTGGGTGATGGGGTCAGAATAGCTATGTTGTTTCCTCAGGATGGCTTGGAACTGCAGACTGTTAGGAGCAGGCAGCATCAGCATGGTCAGCTTTGCTTTGGCTGGACACCACAGCTGTGCTCTACAACTCTGTGAGCCCACTGGCTGCACTCTACTGACAGCTTCACATTTTGTTAACTCTTCCATGTGGGGATTAAAGCTGGTGTTAAAGTTTACCTCCTTGCTGATGGCAATGGTGTTACAGAAACCACAGTGGAAGGACTGAGGAAAAACCTTTTGACACTGGAATAGCATTTTGTAAGGCTAAAATGCTGTTGTTCAGCTCTGGAATGTGAACGCCTCAACTGTTGTGCAATTCTTGTAATTTCTTAAAAAAGCTCTTTTGAAATCTGGACTCTTTTTTTTTTTTAACATTAGCATGTCTGTTATGGTTTTTGTTTCTCCTCATAAAATTTGGATATGCAAAACTGGACTGAAAATTGATTGATTTTAGACAAAATTGGGGGATTGTTGTTGTTTTGGGCTTTTTTTCTTTAAAAAAAATTAAAGGGAATGATGCAATAAGAGAGCTGACCTCCACGTTAAAGTAATGTTTCTGATGCAAGGTCAGGATAAGGTTTTGTGCTTCAGAGTATTTTATAATGTGCTGATAGGAACTGGCTAAAAGCAGTGCTAACACCATGTTATTTGCTTATTCTGTTTATCTCTTGATAATTTAGGCTAGCAGAATTCTTTCTAAATAGCATATTTGCCTACCAGACTTTTTTTTTTTTTTTGGTTCAGTTCAGTTCCTGGAAAAAAAAGCTTTTATATTATTTGTTGTCTGCAAGAAACCTCTGTGTGGATGGGTTATTTCACAACAGCAGGAAATAATCTTCACTACATCAACTATTTGATGCAGTGAGTACAATGTATTTTAATCAAAGACGAAACTTGTCAATAGCAATGTGCTGGAATGTTTCTTCCATTGCTTTGTGCCAGTTTCTCTATTAGGAGCCCAGCACATGTGAATTTTAGGCCTAAAAGAGCTGACATCATCTTCCTATGTATATTTGATTAAATTAAAGCAGTGTGATGCAACTATGTCTCTATGTTATGAGACTGAATATTCGCCTTTAAAACTCATTACAAAATATCATAGTATGAGCTGGTTTAATAGGGAGGATACAAAGACAATTAATTCTAGTAACACACATAGAGGAAAGGGAAGGATAAGCCATGTTATAATGAATCATTGTAAAACAAGGAAGGAATGAAAGCAAGTGTGCTTGTTCAGTAAAGCAAAGTAAACAAAATCATCATGTTAGATCATTATATTAAGAAAGAGTTCAACTTCAGATAGTTACCCTAAATTCTGTCATGCAGTTTAATAATGCCAAATCTTAATTTTGTACAAAAATTTTCTGAAATGTGAGGGACAAATTATTGCCCTGCAGACTTGTGAAATTCTTAACTTGTTGTGTCAAACTTTTACCATGGTTACTTCTCAGTTCAGTTATGCCTGATTGCAGTTAAGACTCTACAGCATAGTTCTGTTTTGATTCTTATGAAAGAATTTTGTGAAGCATGGATCATGGAGCCCTGAATTGCGATGTATAGTTACACTATTTGGAGCCAGTTGTCCATGTGAGTGCCAGGACTCAAGTGGTATGAGTTTATGTGGTAGTTTTGTTTGTCTATTCAGACACTTCTTTCTCCATAACCTCTTCTCAAATTTAGAAATAGGTTATTAGTTTTGTCTATTTTTTTTACCTGCTTGGCAACCTGCATCAGACTTTACATTTTTCGGTCACAAACAGGATAGCAGCAGTGCCTGTGAAATGGCTGTGAGGGGATTGTCTGCCTTTCAAGTCTCTGTACAGCTGGCCATCTTGTAAGGCATTGTGCCATCTGTTCCTAGGGCTGCCCACTTGGCTTCCCACAGGCCTTGTAGTGCAGAAAGAGCCTTGTTTGGAGAGCCTCAATAGGGAACAGCTGTGCTTCAAGTGGGCCGGCTGCTAGCAGCAGAATCCTGATGGGGTTTGTGTGACTGATGCAGCTGTGTAGGACTGAACAGTTACCCTGTGCTGGGAGAAACTGAACAGTGCACCCCATCAGCTATTCAATGCCTGTGGATAAAGTTTTTCCATGATTTTTTAATCACATAATCAGATCTGTTTGAAGTTCCTGCATGATTGGACCTCCGCTTTCTCTTTTGTGGCATTTTTCTTAAAAAGCAATATTAGGTGAAGTGCTCTCTGTAGATTTGTGTGGTGTTAGTCTTTGAGAATTAATGAATATTCCCTTTTAACTTATGCCAGATGCTTTATATTCATTGCTGACGTCTTTTCCCCTTCTTGTTCTGCTGCTGCTGCTGTGATTATACTGCCCCAGTTAACAGTCCTGGGTTCTGTTGCAGCAGCACACAGTGAAAGAGAAAATAATTAGAAAATTATCACTACCTGCTTACCTCTGCTGATCCAAGCTCACAAAAATTCACTAGTTCACTGTAATCTATGCCATCACACTGTTAGTGCTGCTGCCTAGCTGTCCTAGAACAGAATGACCTATATCTGTGGTAGGCGTACTGTCCTCCTTGCATGTTCTGTGGCCATTACCACTGTAAATATCACTGCTGCAGCACCAAAACAGGGATGAGAAATCATAGGAACACTCAGGAGAGACATTTACATCCTATAAGAGCATTAAGAATGATAGAGCCATTTTTAGGGCATTTACCAGGACAGGAGAGGACAAGGGGCTGCGAAGTATGGAACGGGGTCAATGGTAAGCTGAAAGCACACCCCAGTTCTTAGGGACTTGAATTGCTTCTTGGCGCTGTCCTTTCATTCTGGCTCTGTCAAAGCACTGCCTTTTGAAATATTCCAGTGCATTCAGAACCTTTTAAATTACAGGCCTGTCTGAAACTTTTATGGTACTGTTAATACTGAAAAGTGTATTGTAAGTTATACAAGTCTTACACTCACAGTTGAGGCTTCTCCAGAAACTGACAGTGCACTGAGTAGTGTGGACTACTATTCCGTTCCCATGCTCTGCTCTCAGTGGTTTTGTTACTGCAGGATTAGCTTACTGTGCTTTTATGAAATAAGGGATGTGGGGTTATTTACCTTTCTTAGTACATAACCACAAGACATATCTACAAAGCACTATAAAACACTTTCTTCCTCTCCACCCTCAGCTTGTGAATTTTATTATGGTAACAGTAAAAAAAAATTTCTCTGTTGAAATTAAAGGATGTTCTGTAAGTGTGTGAGTCTTCAGCCCTAGGACTGGAAAGGTGGGGATTTGAATTATCACTGGACCACTTTCTAGCAAGTGTGGCTTGTGACCTGGCATTTCATCCTGACAAATTGGTACAAGAGCTGTTGGCCTGCCACATCTGTTTCCCTCTCTTTTAGGAGACATAAACGATGTATGGCCATTGAGCACTTATCAACATGCAGATATTGAAGGGGTACCAATCAGGCTTTTGATAACAGAGGTAGTGCCGTGCATCACTTCTTCCTTGCTGTGGATGACTCTGGATTAGCTGGGATGGTGCTCTGCTCATCTGTGAGCATATCAGTAGAATTTCTTGGATATGGATGTGAACAGATTAGTCCCAGGAATGGCAGCATTATGAGTGAGTTCTCTGTTGTGTGTGAACACAAAATTGCAAGGGTCATGATACAGCTGCTGTAGGGGAATACTGATCATTGCTCTGAGTTAATGAGGAGCTTTATGAACCTGTACCATTAAGGAGATGCATCACCATCACCTGAGACGGTGGTGAGGACAGACGTCTGCCGAGGAGGTGCTGCAAGGACAGACAGGTCACACAGCAGAGGCAGTCCGACAATCTGTGTCCATCAGGACAAGGAGCCCAGCTCATTCTTCCCAGCTGTGTTCTTGGAGCTCTTCTGCTTGTCCAGCTCTTCCTTGCTTGTTCAACTGACAGAAAAATGGTCTGGCAAAAAAGGGAAAATTTTTGTGCCAATTTAATGAGCTAAATTACCTCACTGACTTGGGATGGATGAGAGAGGGAAGGATAATGTGTAGGAGAGATCTGCACTCTCAGAGTGGCACTCTCAGTGGCAAAGGCAGCAAGTGGTTAAACTATCTTATTTACTGCACCTTACAATCTGAATTTTGAACCTTTGACAGCACAGAAGTGATCCACTGAAATACTTTATTTCTTGAACATGTAATGTGCTCTTCAAGTGCAAGTTTTAAGTATGTTCCAGAATCCATAACAGTGCTTGTGGATATTGTGTCAACAGAGCTGACAGCTGTTTTGAAGGAAATTAAGCATTGTATATATAGCTAATTTTGTGCATTTAACAGTTAATTGTTGAGCATATCTAGCTTCCTTCATGCCCTTCACTTTCAAATAAAACATTTGATTAAAAAAAAAACAAACGGATTTTCCTATCTTTCATCAGTCATTTCCTTTTTCTTATAATCTAAATGAGTCCGTTTGTAGATGTCAAAAAAAATTGCGAGATACTTTCTGTGTAAAAACCTCAGATGTAATTTGTGGCTTAAAAAATGAAGGATTATTAAGACTTTCTGGAAAATGCATCTTCTGTGCCTTTTGAATTCCCAGAAAACAGAAAATCCAAGGAAGTGATGACACAAAGTTTTGGTAATCTGTTTAAGAGTTTGGGAGTGTAAAAGACTTACAGTTCTGAATGCTAAGAGCTAAAAGATCTAAAAGTTTGGTGGATTTTTATTTTACTATTAATATACACAATTCTTAAAATATGAGAAAAAAATAAGTGGTTTGAGGAAATTACAGGAAGACAGGATAGAATATATCTTATGTTTATACTGTTAATTCAGTTTATATTTTCAGTTACAGACTTCACTTGTCTGACTAATCTGCTAATTTTTATTTCCTTTGAATAGCTAGGATTTAAGTTTTGAAGGAAAATCAGTATAAAAACCTGTTTCATAGAAAGGGCATTGAGGAAGAGATTTGGTCTCTTTGGTCCTGGTGGTTAGAGAGTTTTTCTGCTGCTATGCCAAATGGGTCTGAAGTATTTCCAAGCCACTTTGAACCAAAAGGTTATCTGTGTTAGGCTTTAAACCATTCTTCTCAGGATGCTAGAATCCAGCTGAATTGGACTTTGGTGGTTGTTTTTCAGTTTTTGACTGTTCTGCCTATTTGAGTATGCTCATTACCACCCATTGTTTTGATGATTTTTTGACATTATAGTCACACTTCAGAAGTTTTCTGTTCATGAACTGGGGCTGTATTATGTTAGATATTGTGTATTTCATGTATTTTCTGGCTGAAAATCCAGCATTGTGTAAAAATATTAAATGAAAAGCCTTTTTGTGTATTTACTTTTTTTTTATTTTATTTTAAATTCTGAGCATGTTCAACTTCTTATTGAGACATGACTCACTTTTTAACTGTTGGTTGTGAAACAACGACTCAACTACAGAGCTAAAGAAGATGCTGAAGGTATAGAGACATTTTCCAGAGGAAAATGGATCCACAGAATCACCGAATCATTTAGGTTGGAAAAGACCTCTAAGATCAAGTCCAGCCTTTGACTGACCACCACCCAGTTAACTGGAGCATAGCACTAAGTGCCATGTCCAGGTGTTAATGAAATGAAGGTGTAATGATTTAAGGCTCACACAAGCCAAATATGGAGCTTAACATTATTTTTGAGGAGTTGTCTGAGGAAAGCAGTGTGGCAATCATTGCTTTTGGCTATCTGCAAGCAAGATTTGATTTTTGTATGTAGATTTTTCAGGGACAGACCTGGGAGATTTAAGGTCCCATTTGCAAAGCAGCCCCTGAAATTACAAGGAAGAAATGAGAGGACAGAATGAGTGATTCAACAAATTACAGCAATTAGGGTTTTAAAGAAAGGACCAAATCTCCATTTTCTGTGAGTTTGAGGTGTCTCATGTGGCATAATTTGGGAATCACAACCAAAGAAACATGATTTCTGCTGCCAAAACTGAATGTTCTTCACTATAGACTAACGTGTATTAAACTTCACTTCGAAGACTAACTGGAGTGCTTAAAGAAAACATTTACAGAGGATCTGATTTTTACCTTTTGTGGTCTATTATTTGTTTAGCTAATATGAGAGACTTCTATTATATCCTCATGAAACAAGTTATTATTATTATTATTATTATTATTATTACAAAAAACCACAAGCTATACATAGGGCGATGCAGATGTCATTGTTTCTCATCAATCCTCTCTATTAAAAAGAGGGGTGAAAAAAACAGACTAATCCTTACATGGAACAAAAAAGCATGTTCCTTTTCCTTCTGTCTGCTGCATAGAAAGCTTGGGAATGCTCTCTGGGGTTAGTATGAAGTCATTCTCCCAGGACAGTACACGAAAGTTGCCTGCAATGGCTTGTGTTTTCTCAAACTTACATCTCTTCTCCCTGTTTTTTTTTCCAGGAAGCAATCAGAGTTGGTGTTATGATGCTGAACACCAGAGGGGAATTTCACACAGGACAGGTTTGTCCGGTTTTTCTATTTATTCAGTGAATTAATATGCAGCGAAACAAAGTCTGCAGCAGCTGCAAGTATATCCTTTATTCTGACGTCAGTCAGTATGGAGCGTTCTCCTCTCACAGCAGGATTGCAGCACAGGGGCTGGAAACATAACACTCATTCTGGCTCTCTTTCTTTCAGGTTCTTTTTAACATCACCTATGTTAATGGACAGGTTTATCTAAATGACTTTCCTATGAAAAGCGGGGTTGCCCACATAACATGTCAAACAATAATACGTGAGTATTCTCTTTTCCTTTTTTTTTTTTTTTTTTTTTTTTTTTTTTAATTTTACTCCCTCCTCTGGGTTATTTGGCTTCCCTGTTGTCTAGTAACCAAAGCTTACAATGGCTGTGTGTTCTGTATTTTGTAAACCAGAGCATTGTGGAAGCAAAGCATTTCCCAAGGTAGGACAATTCTGGTATTAAAATGGATCAAAAAAATTCTTACAGCTTTCATCTCAAGTCACATTAACAGGCTGGTGTGTAAATGGTCTAATCTGAAATCCAGACTCTGCCCATCTTTTCAAAAGAATGTTTTGCACTACAAGCTAGACAATGTAAACAGAAGGATGCAACTCCACCCTGCTAATGGCTGTGTCCCTAAGTTGGTTGGCATATATCCAGAAGGAGATTCAATAACAAAAGTATGAATTGTTGTTAGGAAGATCTTTTAATGATATCACTTCTCTGTCTATTGGACGAACAAATTTCTGCTGCATAGGATATTGTAGCACAAATGCTGCACTTTTGCTAGGGTCCTGCAGTAGTTAATGACTTCAAATTTTCTTAAACCTGCTGCTTTTCCACTGATTCAATGCTACATTTTTTGTGAGAAAACAGAAAGTACTGTGATTTTTTTTAGAGGTCCACACAACATACTGTATATTTAATTAAACAAGGACCATTAGGTTTGTTTGATTTAAGCTTCTGTTGTATTGAGAACAGTCTTCTGCTGCATGAGATGCAGGCAATCTCTAGGTTGATATCTGAGGTTATCCTCATCAGGCACTTACAGCATACTAACACTTTCTCAAATTGCTTCTCTGAGCTGTGACCTTGTTGCTTGAACTCTTCTTTCCCAAGCATGATCAATTATTAATTTGACAGTATTTCTTTTTTGAAGAGGGAGACCAGTAATCAATTTCTCTTTTTCTGGTACAAAACCATGGCAAAATGTCATTTACTTGCAAAATAACTCACTCAAGAAAAACATAGTATTTTATTGACTTATTCTGAGAGCTCCTGAGCACTCTTCTGTAGTTCCTATTAATTTCCCAAAGCATAGTTGTAGCACTTGCAGTGACTAGTTTTGAATCTGAAACAGTGAGGAAAATACTGATTTGACCTGGGAGCTAGAAACCTGGAACTCCTTATCTCCATGTTTGGGTCTGAGTCCCCAGCACAGTACCTGTCCCTGTTACCTGTAATGTAATGTTTATACTATTTACTTACTAAATTGTTGACAACAGTTTCAGGTAGTGTTTGTAAAATGCTAAAGAAATACCAAGATACTTACTAGTAGACGGGGGAAATACTCCTGAGTGTTAAAAACAAAACTTGACCTTAATAATCATGCTTTTGAATATTAGAGACCACGTACTCTGACATGGTTGTCAGATCATTCTTGGCACCTACATCCCCACTTGAAGTTCCTCCAAGTGTCAGTTTTGGAAGTGTACCTCTCACTCCTGTGAATGTAGGGGTGGTTGAACAGCCTGACACATGGTGAAAACTGGGAACACAGGGAGCTTCAGCTGCTCAGCATCTTAGAGGCTTTGGGCCTTTAGTGCATGCTTGCTGCTCCAAGTCAGAAAACATTCAGCAACCAGGTTAGTGCCCTGGCTCACACCTGTAGGGGACTTTCTTTATGCCATTTATTTTGGCAATGGAAGACATTACTAAATTATGCCAGAAAGTATTTTTCTATATTTTAAATGAGAAAAATAGCTTTATGAGGACAGGGGTCACAGCATAAAAGTAGTGGACACACTGAAAGACCCAAGTCAAGCCTTATCCCACGTTACCTGACAGACTCAGCACTGCAAGTGACCAGTGGCTTAGCAGCAGAGATGGTCTGGTCTCAGTTCATGTCGCTGGGTATCTGCATGCTGGAGAGATCCCTCACCTCCACTCTTGTGCTTCTCCAGGACTTCAGTTCTAGTGCGCCCTCACCTGAAGCAGAGGTGGTTACAGTAATTGGGAGAAGGATACCAAGACTATGCAGAGACAGCCAGGGTAGGAAGGCAGTTCTGTGTGTACTTAATATTCTACCAGTTCTTGAAATAGCTGAAAGCTTTTGGGTAGGAAGGGAGGTTGAGGTGTCACCAATCACATATGAAAACAGAGGGGGACAGAAAAATACGTAGGAGGGAACTGGCAGTCATCCTGAGCAGGAGATGCAGTGTGCCTGGAAAAGAGCATATTTGTTTCTGTATTCAGAGGAAGGGGAATGTTGTGCAAACCAAGATGTTTACACAGGTGGCTGGCTAGGCTGTGGCATTACTCTTATGCACTCCTTTGGACAACTGAAATAAGAATGCAGCAATAACCAAGCCAAAGAGCTCTGCTTAGTGCTTAAATGCAGACCTCAAAGGCAGAGATACGACATTGTTTGCAGGCTCCCTGAGTCAGGAGATTGACTGTACAGCTCTGCTGTGTTATGAGACCTGCTCTGAGCCTGATTTGGTCATACACTGGCAAAAAAATCGTGGCACCTGTTTTAGCTGTTGCCCAGAGTACTACTGGTTGTAAAAGCAGTTACTGGAAGAGTTAAGGACATCAGCATTGCGCAGATGTTCTGTACTGCTGTTCTGGCATCTCTGGTTTGATGCTAGTGGTACTCTGACTTCTCCATTCAGGTGCTGCACGTGCAAAGGCACCTCTGTCAGAGTTGCACCTGTTTTCCCTATGGCTGGGTACTGCTTTCTGCTTGAGGTGGTTTCTCTTTGCAAATCGTGACATTGTGTGTTAACAGTGGAGAACAGAAGCTTGGATAACTTACCGGATCAGCAGCGCCTGGGGACCGTCAGTGCTCGCATCATGGTTCACGAGTGGCCTTTGGCATCCACTTCTGATTTGCAGCTGATTGTCATTCAGGAAGAAGTGACGGAAATTGATGGAAAACAGGTAAAAAAAAAGCCCTGCTACAACATTCTGCGTGTGTTTAATTTAGGAGAGGCAAGTAGTTCCCAAGGATTAAAAGGTTTACATGTATCTGGCTGGTAATTAGAACATGAAGTATATAATTAATGTTAACTAACACAGTACTGAGGGAGATAACAGCAGAGCTGGCAGTATAATAGTGGGGGTGTTTCATGAGGAAACTTCAAGTTTTAATGCCTCTATTCATATTTTAATAATTATCATTTACTATATCACATACACTTTGAATAAGTGAACTTTTGTACAAACAAAGCCAGACTCACAAGTGAGAGTTGATTTATAAAATAATGTACAAAACAAACAAAAGGGGCACGGGCTCATTCTGTATCTTGAGGTTTTCCTCACTGTTTATTCCAAGCTAACAAAAGATTTCAAGCTGGTAGCATGGGGAACAGCTTGCAGCAGGAAACTCTTATGGCAAGTGGGCTTATTGTGAAAACCCACTACACCTGAGAGCTTGGCCTTAGAAGACTTTGCATGTAAGATAATTTGAATCTTCATAATGAGCATGGATTTTGAGATGAACAAGCACCTCCACCCCTCCAATTCTAACTGTATTTGCACAAATAGCAGTCAATGTGAGGGGTTGCAATTCTAGCTGAGATTGAAATGTGCAGAACTGAGTTCTCAAAATCACTTGTATGGTGTAGTTGAATTACTAACCAAAGAGATTCTGTAGAAAAGGTGCAGCTGCTGAAGCCAGCAACTGGCTTATTTCTGTGTCATATTTCTGTTTCTGCACTTCTGCATCTTACATGTGGCCAGGCTTTTTTGAAGCCTGGCTTATGTTCTGCTGCCTTTTTCTTTTTTTAAAGGATAATGATGATAATACCACTGATCCTTGATGAAGTGCATGGTCAGCATATAGTATTTTTTACAGGGATCTGTATTATGTCAGAATCTTACTCTGTTAGTGAAAAGCTCCACTGAGAGGTCTGTAGCTTTTCCAATGAGGTCTTTATCCCACTGATAATAGATACTGTGGTTTGATTCAGTTGTTACACAACACTGGCATTGTATTTCAGGCCTCAAGCTAGACATCACAATGCATTTCAGATTTTCATAGGGACCTAGTAAAAAGAACCAGAAAGCTAGTGCTGTTTCCTTGATTGTTCCTGTAAGTCAAAAGCAGTCTCACATAAGCACAGTAGAGGAGCTGAATCACCTCCCTCAACCTTCTGGCCACACTGGTTTTGATGCAGCCCTAGGACAGAATTTGCTTTCTGGACTGTGAGTGCATATTGCCAGGTCACATTGAGCTTTCCATCCACCAGCACTCCCATGTTCTTCTCTCTGAGGCTGCTCTTTATCCATTCGCTGCCCAGCCTGTACTTGTGCTTCGAACTGCCCCAACCCAGGTACAGCACCTTGCATTTGGGCTTGTTGAACTCTGTGAAGGCTCCACCTCTCAAGCCTGCTCAGCTGCTTCTGGATGGCATCTCTTCCCTTCAGCAGGTTGACTACACGGTATCATCAACAAACTTGCTGATGGTGTACTCAATCTCACTGTCCATGGTACCAACAAAGTTGTTAAACAGCAGCAGTGCAAATACCCATCCCTGAGGACACCACTTGTCACTGATCTCCATTTAGATATTGAGCCATTGACAGCAGCTTTCTAGAGGGCAACCATCCAGCCAATGCCTTATCCACTGCCTGGTCCATCTGTCCAGTGCATGTCTCTTGTTTGGAGACAAGGATGCCAAGCAGGACACTGTCAAATGCTGTGACACTTGGCTTTCAGTTGTTGAAAACAAGCAATGTTCCTGCAAAAGCAGAAGTGTCAGTCTTGGCTCAGCAAGACTTTAAATATTTGCAAGTGCTTTCACTACATATCTGAGTTTTCCCTGCCCTAGTATGCCTCCCTGCAAGAGGACAGTGATGTACTATGTAAGCCTTGGTTAAAAGCCCATGTATAGGCTACCATGTGCTTTTGCAGAGAGAGAGACCCAGTCTGTTCAGCATATTTTTTGATGTGGTATGGTCTATAGAAGTGTGATATGTGGAAACAAAGAATACTAATTCCTGCTATAACAGCCCTATGTGTACCTCTTAGTGGCCTGGAATTTCCTGGGATGTACTGGTGTCCTCTGCCAGCCTGCTTCAGTGTTGCTTTAAACTCAGTAATACCATGTTTGCATCTTTTGTAGGTTCAGCAGGAAGAAGTAACAGAAATAGATATTTTAGTAAAGGACCTGAGAGTACTTAGACATTCCAACTACACCGTCCCTTTGAAAGAGAGCATGCTGTATTCCTTGCCAAGGGACAACGATGTGTTATTTACACTGCCCAACCTCTCAGGAAAAGGTATCTCTCAACTGTTAAGTAGTATCTTCATCCATATTCAATGTATTGTTTTACAGGGTAAGAGAGCATCATTTTTCCCTTGTTTTACATAGTGAAAGAGTGTCTTCATTAACAGGGCTGGGTTTTATTTTATATGTCTTGGTTTTTTGTTTGTTTGTTTTTTTTAACACCTAAATCCAAGTCTTCATATTAGGTATTTTATTTGTTTGTTTTCAAATCTGTTCTCCTTTGAAGTACTTGATAGTTGGCAGTCTACAGTCCAGACAGGAATAAATTTCTCTCTCAGATCTGCCATGGAAGTTTCTCTACAGCTCCCCCTGTTTCCTGAGAATGAAAGAGAAAACTGTAGAGGAAATACCTGTCTGGGTCAATTCCAAACAGAACAGTTTTCTGTTATTAAAGTTGAATAACTTAAAAGTAATAGAAGTTATTTGATGCCTTAATTTTATTTCAGTTTTGTTTAATCAAAAACTGTCAAGGATTTAATTGAAGTAGAATATTGTGATCTAATCCATCACCTTTTAATCTGATGACAGCTGAAATTTACAGCTAAGGGCATAGCTAAAGGCTGCACTGTAACGCTGTTTCTGCTTCTTATCAAATTCACTACTCAAGTTTAAAAAAAGCCTTCTGTGTTCTTGCTGTAAGTGTGTGAGAATTGTACCCTCTGTAGAGAAACACAGCATGTCTTTATTTTCCTGCAGAGTGAGTAAAACAAAAAGCAAACTCTCCACTAAATCTAGCTTTTCTTCTTCAGATATTCAAGATCCACTGCAAACTACCAGTCAGTACCTCATCCAGCAAGTAGAAACTACAGTGGATGAGGAGACATTACCTGGCAAGTTACCAGAGACCCCTCTTAGGATAGAACCTCCATCTTCTTACAAGGTTCTTTTGTTTGTTTGCTTGTTTTAATTATTAGTGTAATAATTTGTATAAGTATGTAAATATAATTATTTAAAGACAACCACTAAGACCAGTGGATTTCTGCAGATAAACAATCCTCAAATAAACCAAAAAATGCCTGCTCTTAAATTACCATTCAGCAGTGACAAGTCCAGTAAGAATCCACTGGGCTTCTAAAAAGCTTGCCATGTTCTGACCACACAGATACTCCGTGATAGTCACTTGTGATATTTTACATTATATTGAGCTAAGCATTTATGACAATTTCAAATACTGCTTAGCTTTTAAGTCCACCATTTTCTCCCACCTCTGCTCAAGTGCCTACCCCTCTGAGAAATGGACCACTGGTCTCAACTGCTGTAGGAAACACAGTAACAGCTGGAGAAGTTTCAGTTCCAGCTTAGGGAAGGATGGGTTTCGTGGCCTCTTCTGTGGCCAAAACACAGTTATAACCCACTGTCTGCTCTGTTCAAGTGTCCTTTATTTTCCAAAAGGGCCTTTAATGAACAGAGAATTAAACCTTCACCTGTTTCAAACTTTGAACAATAAAGATATCTGAGCCACCAGTCAATTCCATCATGCTTTTAGGTATGTTTAAGGATATATGAGTTTAAGTAAAATTATCACCATGTAATGGGATTTACTAGTAGCTAAAAAAACCCAAAACCCAAGCAGTTGCTTTGTTTTGCAATCTTTGTATTTTTACCTGTTTTGTAGGTGATGTGCCAGTGGGTGGAAGACTTGAGAAAAAGGTTGTGCAGATTCTGGTTTCAGTCTTTACCTATCTTGTTTAGTTTCATGGAAGTTGTTGTTGTTGGAATTGTTGGAGCAGCTCTCATTATCAGAGTCTTAAAGGTGATTCTCCCTTCGTGTGAAAATAAGTAAGTAATTTTTTTAATTCTTTTTTTTTCTGTGATGAAGGCAAAATGTTGACTAAAAGAATCTTCCAAGAAGCAGGCCCATTCTGTAGGATAATGGTAGCAACAATTCAATGAGAAAGCTACTGGTGCTTTCCATTCCAAGTGCGCTTCTGACACATAGGCATTTCAGAGAGACATGGGAAAGTATTTAATTGGAAATGTCTTTAGCTAAGCTGTCATACTGCCAGATTTTTATCAAGTCTTCTAAGGACTACATCGTGAGATGCTATTAACACAGTTCCAAGAAAGGAGGGTAGAAACCAGGGCTAAACAATTCCAACATCTCCAAATCTTTTCATACTCCTACCGTGTTGGAGTTGTACAGTAGCTCTGAAAGGCCTCAAATTTGGCTTTGCCAATTTGTGTGGGAATTCTCCAAGGGGGACCTACTGTTGTAGGCAGCTTCCAAGCCATGGTGACTGGTGCTGGCATAGGTGGCAAGAGGCCACAAATAAAGCTGATTCCCTGCAAGGGTGTATCCACTCAGGCTGTTACCAGCAACAATAACATTTTTTGGGAAAACAAGGTCTCAGAACAAGGGGCAGAAAGAAGAGTTAGTAACTGCAGGTAACAAATCAGTGTAGATTTAGTGCTGGAATGGGCAAGCATGTGCACTTTAAAGCAACCTAAGTCAGCTGTGGAAAAGCTGTCCCTTGGAACTTTGTGTTCTTTAGGAAAGGACTGACAGTGTAGTGTGCTTCATCAGCCTCAAGCACAGCCGTGTCTTCAAATGCAGCTGATCAGCTGTGCCTGTGAATGGCCCTGCATGCAGTTCATTTATGTATCCCCTCATGGGTACCAGTGCCCTTGGGCCTTTTGACAAACCGGGAAAATGGAGGGCTGGAAGATCAGGAAGGCTGGAAACTGCAGTGACAAAAGAGGCAGTGCTTCCCTGGCATTTCACACAGCATGCTGTCAGGTGGGAGGGCTTCCCTGGTTAGAGCAGGAACAGTGGAGAAACACTTTGTACTTTCCCCAGCAGTAAAGCAGCTTACCACTGGCAGTAAGTAGCTTAACACTGCCATGTGTGAAACTGAACTAAGCAGAACTAGGAAGAAAATTCTAATCCCAGCAGACTGTTCAGCAAAGTGGATGATGGCCTGTCCATAGCAGAGGTCAGTATGGAGCAGAGGAACCAGCTTGCAGTAATTTCTCTTCCACTTGAGGAACATGGGGCTTGCTCATGCCTTGTTAGAGCATATAAAGAATTTGAACTGCCCCCTCCTCTTTAAAAAAACAAACCAACCAGGAAAAAAACCCAAAAAACAAACAGAAAATGACCCCTAATCCACACAGTTATTTTCTTGCTACCTCTGTAAAGTGGTCCTCTAAAGAATGGTAAAGGTTTAACTCAGGATTGTAAACCAGTAAGAATGAGCAGAACATCTCATCTGGTGAATGACAGTTGCAGGTGTGAGTTGGGACCTCATCCCAAGTCTTTAATGCCATTCTACCTTACACTGATAAAACTGGAGGCTGTTGCTGAGTCCTGGAGAATCAGCTGTAGGTCCTGACAGCAAACAGCTTTATGCTACTATGAAACTGAGCAGATAGGGCCTAAACTGCTGACATTCCAGATGTAGAAACTGGGCAAAGGGAGCCCTCAGAAACCACATTTTGGAAGCATTTTTCATTGCAACTTCATGTAAGAGATATTATGAGGGTAATACTTAGTTGATGCATTGATTTAAACTAAAGTTTGGGGAGTTTAGGAATAAGTCTAATTTTTAGAGCACAGAATGTTTTGTGTATTGTTTTCTAATGCCAGGTAACCTTACCTTTCAGAGGCATCCTTCTCCTGGATCAAGTCACCTTTGTACCTGTGACTACCATCAGCCTGCCTTCAGACCTTTCAGACAGGAAAAATGATTTAGATGAGAAAGCATGTACTTAATACTGTATTTATTTTGGAGTTACTGGTTTTTAAAAACACACTTTTAGTTGATCTGATATTTGGCACCTGATCTTAATACCTTGTTTTTTTCCTACTAAGAAAACTCAGTCAGTTGATTAATTGATAAAGGGCCACTCAGGCCAAGGCCCAAAGCTGACTTCCTTGTGCCTCTGCATAAACAACCAGCCTTTTCAGAAGCTTCAAAATAGAACAGCTGCCTTTTCAGAAGCTTCAAAATAGAGCAGCTTTCCACCCTGAGGGCTACCATTGGTTTTAACTTCTATGAAGTCACTTCTCCACACCTCAGACAGGATGCTGGCTGCCTTCATGCCCATAAACTGAGTCAGCTGTCCTGACTAACACAATGATGAAATTCAGGGTGTCCTTAAGTCCACAGGTAGCATTCTCCAGAAAAAGATGAAGGAATATTGCAAACATCAGCTGTGCCTGCAAACCTAAGCAAAGCTTCCCCACCTGGTTCCAGGTCTCATAGGGTCAAGTGTGTCTTGCAAGGAAGATACCACTACCAAACATTTGTGTTACTCAAAAGATCTGACATTTTATATATGCAAAACAAAAATTTGAACAGCAGATCTATATTTCAAGCACTTTACATTTTTATGGTCCTTTCCACTCATAAAAATTGTTAGCAGTTGTAACCAGCTTGCTTATTGTGTCTGTGACAGCAGTACTCTATGAAGTCCCAAAAGAAAAATGAAAATTCCATTAAATTCCACAGAAATACTGGCTTACTATTGCTGAGTAGGCCCAGTCTGCTCATGCCAGTTTGTACTGTTAACATTTTTCAAATAAACATTTAAATGGTTTATTAGACTGTTGTTCATGTGTGCATTTATAGTTAGGTAAAACAGCAGTTTGCCAAACATTTCAGACTCAGGGCACTATCTGTTTCTTAGCTTTTCAATGTTCTTACTTACAAAAATTGCTTGTCAAAAGAACAGGGTAAAAACCTCACAACTGTAACTACCTGGCACTAGACTGAGCAGTTATCATCTGAGTGATCAGAATTACCTGTGTTCAGCTGGAGTTGTTAAAGAGTGAGGGAGAAAAGCTGGGATTCCCCCCTCCTCCTGCCTTAAGGAAACATTACCATGAGTTTAATGAGATCCAAGTTACTCAGATGCTGGTCCGTGACAGGAACAATTCTCATCTTCTCACTGAGCTGACAGCACTGCAGTGATAAAAGGAACATTTCTAACACTGACTTGGCCTTGTAAAGAAACCAAACCAAACTTCACCACCCAGCAGTGCAGTGTGGTACACACCAAAGCAGCTCAAGGTAATGGGGACACTGCTCAAACTTCCCCTTCTTTTTTAATTTTATTTTTTGTTCTAGTACCTTATGGGTGGCAGGGGGATTGCCACCCATGGCCGAACAGGAAACTGCTAGGAATAGCACAGGAACAGTGACTGCACAGAGAAGAGCAAATCTTCAAACAGGTGTACACAAACTTCTCTGTATGTGGAAATTCCCTGCCCCCCCATTAGCATTGTTCAAGAAGAAGTGATGTACAAGGCTGAAGTTAGCTCCAAGGGAAAAAAAAAATTAGGATGGACAAGAAACACAATAGTTCTCCCATAGTGCACAAACACAGTAGGAATCACTGCAAATGGAAACTCAGCAGCTGTTTGCACGTGCTCTTTGCACCCTCCTTATGAAACTGGAAACCAAGCACCTGCAACAGCCACAAGGAGATTTAGCTGTTCTAAACAGCTGCAACAAATCCATGGTTAAACCTGAAAGTGTTGGTACTGCTTCAAAACTTGGCTGATTTCTGCAAAGTTACAAAGCACCAGGGAAGAAGTATCACCATCAGGTTAATGAAATTTTAAAAATAGTACAAATCTTGAACACAGTAACTGCCAGACAGTTTCTACTGTTTTATGGAACTCCACTTGTGGAGTCTTTAAAAAGTTAAATTTTTTGTGTTTCTGCTTCAGCATGCACATGGTTTTCCCAAATCACAAGTCTCATGCCTTTCAGAGGAGTGATACTCTGATCTGGCACCAATCTGAACTATTTTGTAAATCAATTAAAAAAAACCACTGCACCCAACTAAGGCAGTAAGGAATGGGCAACTGCTCTGCATGCCAGTCATGGTAGGTCTCATTTTTCCAGGACATAAACTGATCAGGATACATGTGCCCTCTAGGGGAAGGTATGTGGGGGAACTGGGGGAGCTGAAAAAAAAAAAACCCCAATAAAACCCATCAACCCAAAATAGTGGTAGGTTCTTAGAAACAGCAACATCGCCTTCTCACAAGCACCTCACTGCAGCCCTTCCTGCCCTCAGAACTGTGTATCACCACATTGTGTGTTCCAAACCAAAATGAACCCCTGAGCTACAAATCCAGCCTCTGTCACCTTTTCTCTCCTGTGCTATGCTCTGTACATTACAGAGATGTTAATTTTGTTCATTCAGAGTGAACAGGGCTGGTTGAGTACTAAAGTACTGCTTTTAAGTTGAGGTTTACTTTAGGAGTTCTCAAAATATATCACACTTAGTCTAAGTGGCCCCTTAATGGACTGCTGCCAACTCTCCCTTCTTATGTGGGAGACAGATTAAGTATTCTGGTTTGTTTGCAGTGAATTATGAGAAGAAATCTGCAACAGCTGACAGCTACACTCATCTTTACATACAAACAGAAAAATAAAGAGTACCAACATCTTCAAAATAATTGCATTTTATTAACTCTGACACATAAGACTATCCAAAAATAGTAAATTTGTTTTCCATTCTGGAAATGGAAGTCTATAAATGTACACACCTATATACTTACCTCAACTTTTTCCTTTCATTTCTGGGTTCATCATTCCAGGTCTGCCCAGGGATTCAGGAGCTCTCACAAGATCTCAGTGTCTTACTTGAGCCTCTCATCGCTGACACTGCTGGAAGTCCCTTTCCAGCGTGTCCAGCTGTCACTCACAACACAGCAATGAATTTTAGGCATGTGAACAAGATGCTCACAATAACAGCATTTACACTGCTGTGTCTTTGAGATGCACTTGCCTCCTGCTCAGACTGCAACTTTGCTTTTTACCATTTGTCCTTCCCACCTACCTTGCAGCATCTGAAGAGACACATGAGCAGGAATTCCACAGCCAGCTTTATACAGCATGGATCTACGAGCTGGAACAAGTCCAGACCTATTTGATTCATGAAAAAAATCATGAAGATTACCCATAAGCAGAGCTACAGCTGGCTGCTGGGAGGAGCTAGCAGGAAGAAGTGTTTTCCAAACAGCAAAACATGGATAGAAATTAAAGGTGGTTTAGTTGCAATTACCACTGTTCAACAAAATCTAAAATTACCTGGATGGTTACTGCAGAACCATTCTCAGATAATAAGTGGTGCATAGAAGCAGTTAAGTACTGAAAAATGGGAATTTAGATTTTATGTCAATTGTAAAGTCAGGATTATCAACTGAGCACAAACACAACCCATGCTGCCTTGTCAGAACAGCCTTACCAGAATAACCATGTAAACCAGCCCCAACTCACCAGTCTAGCGTTTTGCTGCTTACAGTACCAGACAGTCAAGGAAGAAACACCCATTTCAGAACTAATGCTAGAACACTTTTGATTTCTGAGACTAACAAGGAAACTACACATGACAGCCTCAGTGCTGGCTGCACAGAATTAGTTTACACCGGCTGGATGTATTTTAATATTATTTAACAGCTCCTGTAAACGCATGATGATCTTACCCCTTGCTCAAACTTCACTGACTCCATTGACTGTTCCAGCACAAGGGTTGCTGTTCCAGATCTCAACCTTTGCACAGGTTCTTTAACAACAGTTTAAGGGTAGAATTCTCCAAGATCAGCTAGGAAAACTGTCTATCTGCATCTTGTTTGTCCCATTTTCAAGTTCTCAGCATCCCTGACTCACTTAGCAGGGCTAGTTGGGGGGGGGGGGGNTCAAGAGTAAATACTCCGATGAAAGGCATTCTAATATTAAAGAAAATTTAGAATCTTGAAAATCAAATCAAGTACCATCAGTATTTGAGAAAATGGGTGACTTCTGAGCTAGTTCAAAGACAGCTAGGCAGAACTTGCATTTTAGAAAAAAATTTATTTAGACATCTGTTGCTCTTAAATTACAAAAGTTAAAAAGAGCATGCAGTGCACTGACACATCACCGATTACTTCTAAAGCTGTTTTAAGACATAAGGTGGTTTCTTCGAGAGAAGACAACTCAACATGATCCAAACTCAACTATCCATTTCTCATATTTCTCAATGTCCGCAGCAGAAACAGATTTAGAAACTTTCTTCAAAGCTATTTCAAAGTCTTCCATAGTTGTTGGCATGTGCATTTCATCTCGGGGAAGATTTCTTATTTCTTCTGGTGTCAAGCCTTCAATACGCCTCCTCATAGCCATCAATGATGCATCTCTAGTCAGGAGGGTGAGAAAATAAAATCATTACTCAATACAGGATGGTGACTCCAGTTGTTTGAAAGGCTCAACACAGCATTCCAGTTAAGATGCTGCATTCAAAAGGATTCAATAAAGAACTGTAAACTTTTATGGGAAGATCTCCAAGTGCTTGTACAAGCTACAATACCATTTTATCCATGTTTTTCAAACATGGTATTATCCTCACCAAATACCTGAACAGCTACAATTCACAGGCTAGGCAAAAGAGGTAAAGACAAACTGGTTCAGCTGATGTCACTACAAGCTTATGATGTAGCTACTGTTTATAGTATTTTTAAAGAGGAACAAGGCAATAACAATTTGACTCCTCCTAGATATAGAAGGAGTAGCTGGAGTCTTTTGAGTGATTCCTGGTTTGAACAGGAATCCCACTTCAAAGACAGAGGAGTCAACAGTATCTACCTCCAACCCGTACACTCAAGAACTAAATGTTAAATAACAAAATCTGTTCTGTCTGTAGCTCCTCAAACTTCTGGCCTTAATGAGCACTGAGTGTTTTTACAAGTGTGTCATTTTCTTTCATGTTAGGTTTGACTACATTTAGATTTCCAGCAGCAAATCCGGTAGCAGCAGGTGATAAGTTGGTGAGGTGATAATTAGATAACACTGGAAGGCTGAAGTTCCTGCTAATTCATTGTTACGTATCTAAAAGCCCAACTTTTAAATGAACTGCCTGTACAGGGATAGAACCCACAACCTTGATATTATTAACACCATGCTCTGACATAATTTCAGTGTTAATTAATAAATTAAAATCTCTGATACAGGAACTAAAATTTCAGAACAACCAAAAGGTTGCCTTGTTGAACTCCATCTCAACCAATACCACCATGCTTCACTGCTACATTATTTGTAAACCATAAGCTACTGTTACACAATGGCATGGTGGGGACATTCCATGCATCTAATTTGCTTCCAGACAGCAGTTAAAGAAACAGAAAGTCCAGCAAAAACAATCCAGCCAACCAGCCCATCATACCTTAACACACTGACAGAATTGAAGTGCAGCTGCACTTCTTTTTGTAAAGTCATTTATGGACAGTCATTCCAAATGGAATTCCTGGTGCTTTCTCAAGTGCACTCTTGGTGCCTGGAGAAGCACCAAAGCTCTATTCAAAACACAGGCAGCCACCCACTGGAAGACACAGCAGGAGCCACTTCTGTTTGAAAGGCCTTTCAACATTGACAGTCCACTCAAAATGATGATTCAAAGTTAGTTCACACTCACATCTAATCTGCAATTTGGATGCATTTTGTATGTCCTGAATGTCATTTTAAAACAAAGGTTCACCGTTTTTTCCCCCCTGGTTATATGCTGACTGCTAGGAACTGTAGTGTTACCTCTGACTGGTTTTCACTGTGGCTCAGCAAACTTTGGACTTCACCTCAAATTCTTTAAGATAGAAGGGTCATTTCAGTAAACCAAGTGTTCTTGGTCCACTTACTCTTATGTTTTGCTTCTGTCATTAGCAAGGACTGCCATAGTATACAGGTTTGAACTTACATGCTTATCTACTGAGAGCCTGAACCACAAAAAAGCACTTTTAAATCATCCACATCTTTCATCTCAATGTAAATGAAACAATCATATCCAAGAGCTATTTCTCCTGACACCATGAAGAAAGTGTAAATACACAGGCTAATACGAGTACTTTCTTAGTGATTTCAAACCACGTACAACCAAATCTCAGTTTATCTGGATTTCTGCTTGCTGCCACCTCAGTCATCACTTCAGGGATTGCCACAAATAGAAGATTCAGATGTTTCTTTGTGGTTTTTTAATCTGTTTGCCTTTTTTTTCGGTTTAACAGTATTTGTACAAAGGGGCTTTGGTTAAAAAAATTGAAACTAATTGTGCACAAATACATACACACATAAAATTCACTGAAAAACATTAAAAGTATTTTCGCTTCTAAAATAAGTGTATTGACACTCAGTATAAAATTAATGACAAACAACAAAGACTGAACAGACTGGAGGAGACAAATTGCAGCTAAAAATGCACAAAGCAGCAGACCAAATAAACTCTCTTTCATATATCATGAACCTATTTGCACAAACTCCTTTCAAAGCAGAACCAAGACTGATCAAAAGAACACCAGGAATTCACCTCACAAACCTACAAATGAAACAAATCTCCACAACACAGATTCAGAGCAACTAACATACCATTCTTTTCCCAGACACTGCGCAAGGTTTGTTCAGGAAACCGTACTGAGGCTTCAAACTTTTATTTCAGCCTGCAGTGGCCCTGCTGACAGAGCCTGTGGTGGCAGCTGTGTGTACAGGCTACTTGCTGTCATCCCTGTGGCACAGCACACTGTCCTCTCAGCTGTGCTGACACGTGCCTGCCGAGCCACGTTAAGAATCTAGGCAAGAAACGGATCCGCGTTTGAGGAAGCAGCCGGGAGATGCTTTTACTCCAGCCCTCTCATCCTGCTCAAAGCACAGCCCCACAAAAGTCGGGCTGGAACAACCAGGAGCTAAAGCCTTGCCCTGCCACACTTCAGTGCCACCTCCAAAGCCTGAAAGCAGCATTACACAGGTGCTTATCAGATGACAACAGCATCCTAAGCAGCTTCAGTTCTCTGTCCCGTACTGCAGATCTCAGTTTGCCACCGCTGCAACTGTGCCAGTCCTTTGATGTAAACAGGACAGCAGACATTTGTCTCTTAATAGATCAGTCCTCTCTTCCCTTTCCAAATTTTCAAAGAAAACACAAGGCAAGAATTAGAAGATATTTTCAGTCAATTATTTCAGGAATCTAGGCTAGAGAATACAAACAACTGTATGCCAACAGTACAGATGAGACAGGGAAGTGAAGGAGGTAGCAGAAAACTTTAGTCAGTCTCATCACAAAAGCCAATGTGCTGAGTACACAGCTCTTGTACCATCTCTGCATCTTTTCCATGTGATGAAACAAGAAAACTCAGTATTTTTACTTTAGTTATCCCAGCCTCTACCACTGTTGCCTCTTCCGTATGGATTTCTACAGAAGTCATACAGCTCAAGCAGAATGACTGCAACACTACAAATTAAAGTTTACCATCCTCTGGATTGTCCTCATGCATGGAATTTAGTCTATATGAAAGAAGATGGAATTTTACCTAAACCACAGCTTATTAGATTACTTAGGTTACAACTACTCTTCAAATGGAAATTCAGGTAAATATTAATGCAGTATTTCACCTTTTAGCCATACATAAAAGACAAGCTACAGTCCATTTTTATCCAATAACTTTAATAATGTAAGCTGGTCATCTTACGAACAGTTTTCCCAAAGTTTGCAGCAGTAGTAACACAATGCAACTTACCTGCATACGTTGGTAATGTCTGCACCTGAGTAACCCTCCATTTTCTCAGCTATGTTTGCAAGGTCAACATCATCAGCCAGTTCCAGTTCTCGCAGATTTATTTTTAGGAGTTCCTCTCTACCTTTGGCTAACCACAGAAAAGAAAATTGAGTCCGTATAACTTGTTTTCTGAAGATAAATAATAAATTGAAGGAGGACAAGAGGGAAGAATGAGAAAAAAAGACACTGTACTTGCTACAGGAGTAAATGTTCAAGCTGGCCCTGAACCCATAAGTGAATTTGCATACGCATATCAATTAGATTTTTAAAACAAGTGATCAAAACTAAAGGAATGTTGATAAATTTTAGATTTCAGAATTTTTAACCACTCCTCTCCCCAGTTCTTCATACCTGATGGTAAAGGAATATAAATTCTCTTTTCTAGTCTCCGTCTTAGGGCTTCATCGATATCCCAAGGAAAATTAGTAGCAGCAAGTACCATGACCATCTTAGAAGGATCATCATTTTCAGTAGCACCCCCAACACCTGCAGTGGAGAAAAGAGAAGGTAAAATATATCTGTATGTTTTCTGAAATTTCATGACAGAGAAAACAGTTCTGCAGTATCAAAGCAGCTACTCTACTGCACTTTAATGAGCCCAAGCATAATAGAATCACCAAGTGCAACAAGAGTTTGCTTTTTCATTTCTATGACAGCCTGCAGGCATACTGGAAGCTTGGTTTAAACAGCAGCAGGGGCATAGGCCACTGCTCAGACCAGGAAGTTCCTCTCTATCATAGCTAGAATGGTTTTACAGCAGAGTTGTTTGTACTTCTGCCACAACAGTGGTTCAACTGTCACATCAACATCTTGTTAGCAGCAGGTGAGGAAACAAAACAACGCCCAACACATCACCACACCAAAAACCAACATCCCCCACAGTATTCACCAACAGCCACACAAATGCAGCATGACTCCCCTATAAGGTCTCTTCACTTCTGAAGTCAGGCCAAAGGTTTCATGTGTACAGGTGGACTGTACAAACTGCTGAAGTGAATGTTTAAATTTCATGGACGAAATCACAACTTCTTAGAGACAGACAGAATACCTCAGTTTCTAAATACTATGAATCTGCTACAATAGGAAGAAGGTAATTTTGGTAAAGTTGCTACTCTCTCTATCTACTGTTTTTGCTTAGAACAACGAGATTGGGCCGTGAGATACCCATTGTACCTAGCCTGCCTGAAAGCCTGCATATAAAACACCTTTTATGAATGCCTAAGTAAAAGGATCCAAATAGTTCTAACTAGTAAAATCAGATTATGTATATACTTGACATGACAAAAGAATTAGAGCTCTGCACCTCTTTAAAAACAAAAAAAAAAGGGTACCAACATCAGAGAAGGAGAAATAAATATGCAAATCTTCTGACTCATGGAATTCTATAACAAATCAATTCATAGATTAGCACTTCTCAGTTGTTCCTTTCCTTCTCTCTCCTCCTCAGCGTACAAAATGGATGCCTCTATAGCAACTCTGCATTGTTACCTACTTTTGACCTTTGTTGATTTGTGAAATATTAGCCACATATCTGTAGTGAACTCAGTGTTTTAAAATGAAAACTCTCCCAGCCACTTCTATAAAACAGATCTTCACTTGTTATTTATATTTTTAGGAGAAAAAGAGATCCCAAAGAAGTTAACTGTAATGCTGCCTTTGAAGTTTAAATAGAAACAGGTAACAGCTATTTTGAACCACTTTTTACTTAATTTTGAAGAAGTGAGTGATATGCCAGGCAAAGACAGAGAAGCAGGATTTTTTTCTTCTGCTCTTTTGAGATCTTGTACTTTCCACTAAATCTTCCTTATTCTTGGTCACTTATACAAGATCATAGCTCAGAGGCTAAAAGATTGTTAAATAATGTCACTTAGAGCTTTTAACCCCAATTTCATGTAAGCAGTTTCAAAAAACTGCTTCTGAAGAATGAAGTCTTCCTTTTTTTTTTTGGTCCCTCAAGTTTCCTCCAGTGCAGCAGTTCCCAGTGATGAGATTATTTACCATCCATTTGAACTAGCAGCTCTGCCTTCACACGTCGGCTGGCTTCATGCTCCTCTGAAGTTCCCCTGCGGCTACAGATGGAGTCTATCTCATCAATAAATATGGTTGTTGGGGCGTAAAATCGAGCCTGAAGAGAGCAAAGGTTAAAGCAGAAGCTCAAATAGCAGTTCACTCCCAGTTAAGAGGCAGCAGCATATTCAGAGCTGAGTAATGATGTATTTACCCCAGCTTCTAAGTATCAACCTTCCCCCCACCATTCCCCCTTTTGGACCCCAGCACTCAGGTACAGAGCAGCTGTGCATTCATTCAGAGCATTTGAGTAGAAGAGCTTTTGGCAAAGTCCTGTAGCTGTTTGGGCTATAAACAAACATTTCATAAGCTATAGGCAGTTTCCCACTCTAGAAGTGACATTTTTAACTGTGAAAGTCATCACAGAATGCTTGAATGAAGTTTCAGTTAAAGCCAGGATGAATGTTAAGCTGGGACACCATGACATGGAACCTGTCCAAGAGACAGGTCAACTGCAAAATAACTGACCTTTTTGAAAACAACAGCATTTAAAGACAAAGATATCCAGGATAATAAGAGCTACTGTATTGGAGAAGTTGAGATGCTGTTGTGTTATCTGCATTTTTGACCAATCACATCAAATGAGCTGGTATCCTGCCTAAGAAACTAGAATGTAAAAGATCTTTTATCTCCTGCCTTTTCTGATTACTGTAATTGCAACTCTTGTCCCCTTCAGTACTGGGCACTCTAGCAAACACTGCACGCACACCTGGTAACACATGGAAAAAAAAGACAACTATTTTCTCAGCCCCTTTCAAGTATTATGTGCTCTGCAGCCAACTACAGTTTGGAAGGCCATTTCTTTTAACTACAAACAAAAAACCACACATAAAAACAACAAAACACACAGCCTAAACAGGGTTCTCACCCAGAAAGCAATTAATTTGGTCCCTAGATTTACATTCAAGTATGTTCTCCAGAACTCACCAGCTTATAGTGAGCTACCTCTAATGTAAGACAACCTATTTTTCAGCTTTTACAAATCCATTTAGGAATAATCTTGAAATTCAAATGGGCAAATCAGAAATGCCCCAAGCATTTGAAGCTTGGAGAGCTGTTTATATATGCTATGAGTTTGAAACCTTGGTAAGGTTTCACTGCTCCAGAGGTGATTCTACCTCATTAGCTCACTGCTCATGTTCAGAAACTTAAATCACCATTTCAAACAGCAGACGAACAAGTTTTTCAGATTCTCCTCTGTATTTTGAGGTAAGTGTGGAAGAAGAAACATTGAAAAAAGTTGTCTTGCATTCAGTGGCTACAGCTTTTGCTAGGAGGGTCTTTCCAGTACCAGGAGGACCAACCATCAGCACACCCTATTAAAATGAAAAAGAACCACTTTTAGGACAAGAATCAACAGAGAATTTTAGTTTGTTTAATGTAATAGTAAACTACTGGATGTAAACTTTCCCTTGAAAATTTATTCAAAGGTAAGCAATGAATATCATTGCTTACTCATAAACATGTAGCTGAAGACTCTGCAGGTTGCTGTTTATTTTGTTGTTATTATTTACAATAATTTTGTTGATTATTTTGTTGGTACTGTTTATAATAGATTTTATTATTAAAAAGTGTGAAGAATTTATTTAAACTGTAAAATATTTGAAATATCTTGTTCTGCCAAGATCCAATCCCAAAATCTTACTTATGATTGCAGGAGCAGATTTTTTCATACCTTCCACGGTCTTCTAATCCCCTTGAAAAACTCTGGCATCCACATTGGTAAAACTACAGCTTCCTTAAGCAGCTTTTTGGCTTCTACTAAATCAGCAATGTCATCCCTGACAAGAAAGAGAAAGTTGTTTAACAGATTCAGACAGAAGGCAAAAGAATCACTCCACAGCTCAAAAAACCCCATAATTAAACTTTTTGTTATGCCCTGGCTCTCCCATAAATCTAATTTGCTTTCCTCAATTATTTATGTTCTAATGGCAAAAGCCTGTAACAGCTAAAATTGACATCTGCCTGGCAGAGTCCAGGTGGATGCAAAAGCAAAAAAAATGAACTATTTCACTAGAATACCACTGCCAGTATTCAGAGAAAGACAAGCAGAAGAAAGCAGGTTGGTTAAGCTTAGGCTAACTACCAATTATGCTTTCTTGTTTTGCTGAGAGGTTGGATGTCCCTGAAACTTAAATCCCATCTTTCATTGTTACAAGAACGACCTGCTGGAGACTAGTAAATGGAGTAGAACTAAGCAGAATTTTTAGAATCCTTTTTCAGAGTTACAAAAGAATTGATTCTTAGATACCTTATAGGATGGTCTTATTTCCTTGGAAGTAACTTTCAGAGCATTCCTCTTATCAGCATGTGCCCAATTAACATTTTGGTTTCAAAACACATCTACATGAAGAATTAGTTTCAAATCTGAAGTCATAATTTAAGATTCAATATAAAAACTAAAAACATATATTTAAATATTAAACTGAAATACAAGACAGTTGCATGCACACAAAGTCTTTTGTGGGACTGTTTGGGTTTTTTGAAAGCTTACTTTATTTGCCGGAAGACTTTTGCTCATTTAATCCTCACAAAACCACCTAAGCTTGGAAACATTCAGAACACAAAACAAGCTTTATATAAGGTTTAATATTTAACAGATTTATGTAAAGGTACTGGCACAGGGTTATATTTTATACTAGTAGCCACATTATACCCAGCAACATTTCAAAGGGTTCTTATATTGACATAACTTCTTTGTTAATCAGTTTTGTGTCTTGGTATGCCCCAGAGTAGCAAAACAGATTTTCAAATGAAGAGACACTAACAGATGTTACAAACTTTTACGATGCAAATGAGTATCTCAAAAATTGATTTTAGGACTCTCAGAAATTTTTGAGAAGCTTTGTATGGCCAAGTTGGACAGGACTTTAAGCAACCTGATTTAGAGAAAGATATCCTTGACATGGCAGGGGACTGCTTTAGCTGTCCCTGCTTTAAAGTTCCCATCCAGCCCAAACTATTCTATGAATCTATGTGCGGAAAAAAAAATTTTGAGCTCTAGAAGTACTCAACGACATAAGAAGTTTAGTTGCCTATTTAAAGGCAGTAAGGAAAACCTGTATGTACTTTTTACATGTAAGTATCTGTTAAAATACTTGTCATATCATGTGAGAGGAAATAGAAAAAACTCAGGAGACTAGCAGCAGTACTCAAACTTACCATCGAATGTTGGGATTCTGAGAAATTATATCTCTTTCCAAAGCTTCTACTAAATCTTTGTCATATCCAGTACTATCAAATTTCTTTGGTTCAGACTCTGAAATCTCAGATGTGGATTTGTTCTACATATAAAGGATACAACAATATAAATACATAGCAATGGTTATGCTACTAATGAATTTTTACCACAAGTCCACAACAGCATCATATTTTTAGAAGGTGGCAACATAAACCAGCATGAAAATTATGAAGCATCCATATTACAGCTGCACTGCAGGATGGATCTGTGTGTTTCACCCAGATTTCTGTGGTGCCCTGGTTGCATTTCTTTCTCCCCAAAGCCAGCATACTGTACTGAGGCAGTTTCATTGTTTTGCTACCTAATCAAAACTGCATACACCTATCCCAGTGTAAGAGTTTCTGCCTCTTCTCTCACAGAAATCTGAAACTATCTGAGACAGACTATGGGAAAATTACGTGTAATACTGGACCATGAAGTGTCACACTGAGAGTGTCTCAAATTCTCTACGTGTCATAAATATGCCATATATGTGGAACACAAAAAAAAATTAAGCATATGTAGAATCAGCAATGGTGATCTACAGGGAGACCACAGGGTTAAAACCAGAGCTGATTAGCTGATACAGAAGCATGGACATGAACAGCAGAGAAGCAGCTCTGCAGCAGAGTCCAAGCAAAGAAGCTACATAGTTGAAAGGGCTCAAACAGCAGAGACCATGCAACTGAAAGGAAATAAAATGCACTAGACATACCCTGGTTTTACACATTTTAACAGCAAGCACTGGTGATGACAGAACAACTGTAAAAGAGAAAAAGAGACCTATCCTGTCTCTCTGTGGGTATATTCTGATGGATAGAGGATTATTACTCAAAGACAATCTAATTTAGCTCCTAATACAAGTAGTAGCTTACACAGCTAAACAATTCCACCCTTGTGGATTATATTATCTTCACAGGCCATGACATCTTGCCACAACTTAAGGTTGCTGAAGCTAACAAACTATTGCATAGATATTTTATTCATTTAGACCCTGGAAAACCAAGAATCTACTCTTTGCTGTATGGTCTCTTACCTTGGTCATCTGCTAAAAGCACAAAGCACAGCACAAAGCAAAAATTAAAGCACTTTGATTGCCAAGAACAGATCACAGTTCAAGTATGTTGGGGTTTTGTTCATTTACAACTGAGGAAAGTATGGAGCTAGCAAGATATCTCAAAAGAAAAATAAGGCAAGGGTCGCATTTAGAAATTAAGTAAATCTTGGCATGTTTTGGAATAGACAATTCAATCTTGATTTAAATTATACTCAAAGCAATTAAGCCACAAGGAGATCCCATGTGAATGAGCTCTACTTCAGAAATTTAGTGGTATAATTTTAAAAAACTGCCTTCAAGTTGCAGTTAACACTGCAACTGCAGTTAACATGTCACAGAATCACAGAATGGGTCAGGCTGGAAGAAACCACACTGGGTCATCTGGTCTGACCTCCCTGCTCAAGCAGGGTTGTCCCAGAGCACATGGCACAGGATTGTGTCCAGACAGTTCTTGAGTATCTCCAGTGAGGGAGACTCCACACCCTCTCAGGACAATCTGTTCCAGTGTGTGGTCACCCGCACAGTAAAAAAAGTGCTTCCTCATGTTCAGGTGCAACTTCCTAATTTCTGCCTGTTGCCTCTTGTCCTATTGCTTGGCACCACCAAGAAGAGCCTAGAAATATCCTCTTGGCACCCACCTTCAGATACATTTACCAGATCTCAACTTCCCAGAGCAATTGTTTGTTTTTAATTAATCCAGAAGCAACACTGTGCACAAAAAGACGCCTTACAAGGTGAGATTCAAATCAGCACACTGACATCAGCAGAAGAAACATTTTATAGGCATGTCATTTTATAATACACTTAGTAGTAAGAAAGCACAACTGAGTTCCTCAACTCCACAAAGTTATTTGCAAGTTTACCTTTTCCTCTTTTCCTTTATTTTGCTGATCCTTTTTTTCCCGGCTGCGGACTGCCTTCCCTTTATCATTGGGGTTTCGAGAGGATGGACGGTGAGAGCCTCTGACAGCTGCACTGACACGATTATTGTGACCTCTGCAATCACTGCACGGAGCAGACTGACGCTTCCTGGGTCCTGGCGAAGGTCTAATTAGTTGTAACATATGCAAAAAGCCTCAGTGTAAAGCCACTGATGAGCGCTACATAACCAAATCAACTGGTTACAAACTGAAAAGTCATTTTGCTTTTTGGTACTTTTAGACAGTTGATTAAAAATATATTTTCCCTGTGTCATTCAACCTCAGGGTCCACCTGCTTAAAAAGTGCCTTGCTTTGTATATTTCATCAATAGAAGTAATATGGAGCTTAGAAAAAATTAATAAACAAAGAATAATTGGCAATACAGCTAAAGTAATCAAGCTAACAGTCACTTTCTGTCAAAATGAACAGTTGTGTGTCTGCTTTGTACATACTCCTGCTCCCTCCTTCATGCTACCACTGGCATGTGTTATAACCTCCAGTGAACCAGGTCAGATAATTACTCACAAAAAAAAGACAAAAAAATCCCAAACAAACAAAAAACCACTAGACACACAGAACAGTGTCTTTAGCATCCTGAACCAGCTAATTAATGCCAACAGAGACAAAAATGAAATAAAAGCTCAAAACCAAAAACCAAACAACTCAGGCAACAGTGTGTGGGGGGAAGAAGCCTGACATGAGTCAAGACTATGTAAGATAAAACCCCCAGAACATTCTGCATTAGGTGCCTCAAAGGGACACCTCCTTCACCACAAATGGTGTCAAGCTGCTGGTGCAAGTGTTACACATCCATGTTCAAGAACAAAAATTACACCACAACAGGCTGAAGTCAAAGCACACTTTATCCTGACAAATATTAATTTAGGTCTTCAGGTTTCCTCTTACCTACGTTCAGCAGGTACTGGCAAAGACCAGACTTCTGCATCGTGAGCTGGCAATTCTTGTTGTGAGGCTTTCAATGGAGTATTGTCTAGTTTAAAACTCTCCAGTGTTTTCATTATATCTTTCACATGCTTAGCTTCCACACTTATCTCCTGCCAAACCTGATTTTAAAAAAGAAGGTAGATTAAGCACATTGGAAGAAGTAAGTTTGTAACAGTCCTCTGTTCAAGCCCATGTAATGCCTGGATGGATTCCACAGGGTTTAACAAGCTACCTAATTCTACTTCAATAAGCAAGAATTATGCACATTAGATATTAAGGATGTTTTTCTGCCTTCCTCAGCACATTGAAAGAACAAACTAAGATATTTTGGATTTAACATCAAAGAGACTTTTGACAAACTTTGCAGATTAAACAGGTACGACAGAACCTAATAGACTGAACATAAATCAAAAGTATCAACCTAACAGGCAGATTACCAATTAAAAAAAAAAAAAAAAAAAAAAAAAAAGAGAGGGTTTTTGTTGAGGACAAATTATCAACTCACTTGCTATTAAGGACCTTAATCCAACTAAAACATTGAGGGAAATAAGACTCAAATGATACCAGGCTAAAAAACTTGAGCATAACAGGGTCCTTCATCACAGCTGTCAGGGCAGACAGTGCACTGGCTCCTCAGAGCCATATTCCATTGACTGTTCTGCTACTGACAGACAAAGATATCATAAAGATGACTTAAACAAGCCCATATAGCAAAAAAGAAGCCCATATATAACAACACTAGTTTGAGAGAACGAGGTAAGACTTCTTATATTTTTGTTTACAGTAAGATAGGCAATTCTTGCTACATCAATGCTTTTCCCTCAAAATGTCCCAGAAAAGTGCTACTTACCTGCTGCCATTTCTGTTGCAGATAGGTATCTCTCACAGAGTACAGATACTTATTCATTTGGTCAAGAACTCCCTGGTAGTAGACCATCGCAGAGTCATAATTTCCCAGCAAGGCATATTCACGGGCCAGCTTCACATTCTCAATGATCATAACAAGGCTCATGTTCAACATGAAGCTGAAAAAACCACGAAATATTAAGGAAGTAAAAAAACCTAGTACTGAAACAAGTTTTTGCAAGTATTTTCATATGCTTATGACATCATTTGGCATATCAAAACATAGAAGCTGAGAAAATACTGGTTACAAAAAAAAGGTCTAAAATGAATGGTCATACATAGAAAAAGATGATTAATGTTCTCTATTAGTAGAAATCAAACTTTTCACGTCACAGCTTTGTTCCTTGTCATGGAGATTCTGTCAAAAAGCCTACGTAAAATATGCAGATTTAAATGCATTATTACAAGTCACTATTGCATACTCTCCTTAACTCTTTATTCTACTGTAAGATAAATTAGTATTTTACTGTGCCTGTTTACCCCACCAAACAAGCAATAAATCAAAGCCCTTCTCCCTAATGCATTTTGTTATTTTTTTTTTCGCCTTAACACTCAATGTGTGTGAGTTTCAGTAGCCTAATTTTGTCTTGTGGAAAAACACTATTCTTCCATTAGCTTGGTTTTACAATTCTTCAGTTTCATTTAATGTTTCTTTGAAACAAATATCCATCTTCCATGCCCAGCTCGCACCTTCCTATCACCTTCACTCTTACACCTAAAAAGAAACCCCTGAAAAAGATCAAGGCTATTTAAGTTATCACTGAAAGGTATGCAAAAGGCACAATTAACCATTTAGTGTGTAACTACCCATTTTATTTTATGTATTGTTCAAACCATGCTGGTTTTCCCTGTCAGTGGTGCTTGTTTGTGGTTTTTTGGAGCAAACATCATAGGCTGTGACTACTCCCACTTTGCAGCACTAACAGAATCTGCACTTTTTAGATTAGAATAGCACAGAAGTGTTATTTATCCAAGTCCAGTAGAAGTAGAAGCAGTTGAAGTAGACTGATTCTTTACAGTGCCACTGTCCAAAGAGCACTTGTCCCATATTATTGTCAGTGTCTTATATACCCCATCCCCTTCTCCTCTAAGATGCTCGTGCTGTATCCCCTTGTCTCTTACACACCAAAGATTTCCTCACTCTCCTCATAATTTCCTAACCAGGCATAGAAAACATTAACATCAGCAAAAAACCCATGCCTGCAAGAGAGTCATCCTGCTTTCCTTTTGGTACCTGTGCCCAGTGCCAGGAAGAAGCAACTGCAGACAAGCAATTCCAGCTAAGCCCTGGGATGAAGCATACTTGATACAGATCAACTATTTAAAGAATGTAAGAGGCACTAAATTCACATGCGCAATAAACAGACTTAAGACTGAATATATTTCGAGACCAGGTCAGGGTCGAGTTCGGACACAGTATCAGAGGTCTCAGAAGCCACTCTTTGCACACACCTGCCAACCTATTGCTAAAATGTGAGCTCTCCATTGTAAAGAGGGGCTGCTAAGTACAAATCAAACATTTCAGGGCTTTCATTCCTTTTTCTGTCCCCTTCCCAAGTAGCTTCATGCAGAGAAACACAGCTCAGACATTCCAGAGCCAACATCCTCTTTTTTTTTTTGCTTCCTTCCTCTTCCTTCCCCAGCTTCCCCCCTGGAGCAAATAGCTGCTGTCAAAATTTTCAGTCCAGAACAGCAAAACTCTGGCAGCAGGGGAGCTGGAGACAGGCCTGTGAGAGCCCACACCCATCCCTGCAGAGGGGACCCGTGGGGGTGAGCAGGAAAGCTGCTATCACAGAACCTCACCCCGGCCAGAAACTCGCCCAGCTGGCCACCATATCTACAAGCTGATACAGTTAATGTGACCACCAGCTACAAACACTAACATATCCCAGGCTAATTAGGATGTGGAGACAGTTTGGCTTGGGACTTTTGTTGGTTTTAACCTCAGGAGAAAGAGCCTGAAGATGTTTGTCAACTGCTGTATGGATCATCACACAGATGTCAACAAAGTTTTCCCTGTACAGCTCCCTGCTGTGTTTAGGAGCAAGCTTTTCCACTCCTGCTCATCCTACCAGATACACCTGTTTGCCTGTCCTGAAAATTCAAACCGATGACTAACGCCACTGAAATCACAAGTTGAGCAAGATGCTAATAGACATTTTAAAAACCAAGCAATAGCAAGTTACTAAAACTTTTAAATACAAAGGGAAGTCATAGGTAACTTTTTCTTCACTGAATGCTGTAGAGCAATTCAAGCAGAACAGCAACTTTATACAACTGTATACAGAAGATTCTGTATACAAAAAAAAAGTTTGTAAGACTAGTTTTCATCTGGAAATGTGAAAATAACAAAAATTTTAAAAACCCAAAACCAACCAAACAAACAAAACCCCCCAAGAAATCAAAAAAACAAAACCAACAAAACTAAAGAGGCTAGGTCAGAAACGTATGAAAGCTTGGGACCAAAAGGATAGCACTGCACATAAAAAAAAGAGTAAATGACATTTTCAGGTTAGAAAGGGCAGAGAATGTAAGGACACAAAGTAGAAACAGACATTTAAGCAGAAAAAACTAGCAACTTGTGGGAAGAAAAAAAAAAAAAAAGGTGTTCACTCAAGTTTATAATGCTATTGGAATCTACCTGTCTCACCAGTGCTATTGAAAATGCGGGATAATTTGGTTTAAACTAGAAAACAAATTTAATTTGTTGCTTCATCTTGACTCATGAGAGCAAAAGAGCTTGAAGTGGCTTCCAAATACAGGGCTCTTCAGCACAAGCAAGGCAGAAAAAGCTGCTGGCTCTGCTTATGCCTGGACATGCCACTGCTGCTGTCACTTCAGGCAGTGTCAGAGGTGATACACTAATGAGAGTCCATGGGTCACTTGTAAACGAAGATGGTAAAGCAGTTCTAAGGGGGGAAAAGAAGAGTTAGAGTACTAATCTGAAAGCAGATTGAAGTTTTTGGCAGAAGGTCACAACATACTGGGGCAGCTCGGCAGGATGGAGGACATGGGAGAGGCGTGACTACACACAAATCCAGAGTTAAACCAGAACTGAAGGGATTAAAACTCTCACAAAACTAATCCGGCACTACTTAATGATTTTTAAAGTATTTACAAATACTTAGCAATATCACATGTGTTTACAAATACTTGGTGCTATCACGTAACAGGATGTCAAAGCAGCAGGTCTGCACTTATCAGCCACGACCTTTCCATGAATCATGACCAGTGAAGTTATCTGTGTTCCCACAGCTGCTGAAACAGCAAGGAGCTCATAAAGTTTACAGTGAACAGGATATAAGGAAAATAACCTCAACACTTTGTCTTGCAAGTTTAATTCTTCACTGTGTACAAACACACAAGACTTCACAACAAGAATAATCACTCTTCACACCGGCTGTGAGTATATAAGGTTCCCTGAAATTAACCCATCTCTAGTTACAAAATACATTCTACCATTTGCTCCAAGGACCTAAAATATTTCTGGAGTATAGAACAGCCAAGTCCAGCAAGGGTAGAACCTAACAAAAGTTCAAGATTCCTATAGCTTGTGAGAATGAGGTTTTGGAACTTATTTTTGTATTCCATTTGAAAGATCCCTGCCTAACCATTATCAAGAAAACACTGGGGATACTGCATAATAACTTCAAGAAATCGTCAGTAGAAATGACTGTAAGTAACTTCTGCTCACAGTCATACCTTAGAATCTAAGAACACTGCATCAATCCTGTAACACAAAGAAGTCCCTCAAACTTTAAAAAATAAAAGAAGAGATCGACATGAAGATATTAAAAGTGAATATTAACATTGGTCAATTACCGTGGTGGACCTGCTAACTCGAAGAATAGCACAAGCCATACATGGAGAATACTTCCAAGGAGTTCTTCACTCCAACCTTAATGTCTGGACTAAGCCAGAGCCTGAATTTTGGCAGAGCGCACATGTTTCCATTATTTCAGCCTGCTATACAGGCTCTGACATCAAAGCAACTGTGTAATATTTGCAAAGTTCTCTTGGCAAGCCAGATGAGAAAAAACCACCCCAGCTTTCAGGAATCAGTTTTTACGGATGACAGGATGGCCTGCATCACCTCCGAGTTCCCGTCCACCTTGAATACTCTTCTTCATAACATGCATGACCAGCAACATTTGGTATCAACATGTGATTGTGCTGACTGCTTGGGAACAAGAGTTACCAGACTTACTGGATACTAAACAAAATGGTTCTCAGGCAGTTGCTGCATTTAACAGTAACGGTAGCAAAAGAACCACCACCAGCAGCAGCCGCAAACATAAGGATGGCTGGTAGGCTGTGCAAAATAAAAAACATTTTAAAAACTCAATCGCTAGGTAGAGATACACTGGTGGCATGTTGATTTTATGTTTTCCAGGCTAAGCCTTTCAGAAGGCTTTATTAAACAGGCTACTTGGTCCCCACTTCAAGGGGGCTGGCATTCTTTTAGATAATCAATGCTAAATTTACAAGTTTCTGTGGAAGTTTAGAGAGGTCCGCGGCTGAACAGATAACTGGAATTGCTGCCTGCAGCTTCTCTCTGTCTGGAGAGAAAACTTGCATCATCGCAGATTACTGCACACTAACAAAAAACCCCAAAACCAACAAAGCAGGTGGAGGGTGAAGGGAGACTTAGGAAGCAGAGCTCCGTGCCTGGGCCAGTGCCAGCAGCCCCAGGAGCCCACCCAGCCGGGCTGCGGGGCCGAGAGCGCCGACCGCACACCTGCGGGCAGCGGCAGCCCCCGACGGCGAAGCCCCGTGCGGCGCCGAGCACGTGTGAGCCACAGCCCTGACATAATGAGCTCCGTGGTCATAGTCACGGCTGTCGCGACAGCAACCCCGCAGCCCCTCGGCCACCGGCCGCGGAGCAGAGCAGAGCAGCCCGCCCGTGCCCGGGAACCCTCGGGGTGGCCCCGCCACGCGGGGCGCGGCCATCACCCCCCGCCCCGGGCCCCCTGTCCTTGCGGCCCCGGGCGGACTCCACGGGCCCCTCTCCCTCACTTACTACTCTCCGGAGCTCGCACCCGCGGCGGCGGCAGCAGCTCCCAGCGGCACCAGCCACGACCCCTTCGCTTCTTCCGCCCCCTTCCTCCTGCAGGGACGCTGGCCCCGCCCCGGCCCTGCCCGCCGCCTCCTCCCGCCGCCGCCGCCAGCAATTTTTGAAGGCAAATCCGGCTGCGTCACTTCCAGCCTGGTGGGACGGGGGAGAGGGTCAGCCCAACCGGGCCGACAAGGAGTTGGTGGCTGTTTGAGTGTTATTACTAAAAGGTAAGAGTTGGTTTTGTTTTAAGTTTTAAAAGTCGCGGGGGAAAAAAATAGTTAAAGGCGGCGAGAAAAGGGCAACTGCATTGGCCGGGAATCGAACCCGGGCCTCCCGCGTGGCAGGCGAGAATTCTACCACTGAACCACCAATGCTTGTGCGGTAACAGTCTTCTGCCTTCATTACTCAAAGGTAAAAGCGCGAATTCTTCCACACCACCCTACACCTACTTGAGACTCGCCCTGGTGGTCGAGGGCCTTCGTTCCTTCGGCTATTTCCGTAATTAACAAATGTAAGCTTTGCCCAGTGAATAGGAAGCACCCACTTTTATCTACATGTTCTTTGCTTGTCATTTGTCTCCACCTCTTCAAACTTTCATAGATGGTGTCATTCTGGGGGGAAAAAACCCCCCACATCTGAGAGTCTAATGAAAACCTGCTGCCCAGCACGGTCAGACCAGAAAAGTGCCCTTAAGTGTCCCTGTTGGAGCAGTACTTCGTCACCTGTCTAAATAGACTCAGCTGCTTAGCAACAAATAGGATCTAAAGGTTGGGCACAATGCTGGAGGTTTATGATAGCCCTTCAGGGTGAACTCCAACCCCTACAGCAGTATGTCATCCTTTAATTAAGTATATCACATCCATTCTTACTGATCTTGTTATTCCATTTCTACCCATTCTTAAACTGGCAGTTTAGTCTATCCCTTTAATGAGTGTTTACATTTAAAACAATCATTCCTACATTACTTCAGCTGTAAAGACACAGAAAGTTGCTGAGGAGTTTCTAAAATTTTAAGTGTGTCACATGACTTGGTTGACGAGAGTTGGAGGAATTTCCTTTCTCCCCTTTGTAGGTGGAGTAGTGAATAAGAAATAGTGCTATATTTCCACAACCTCCTCCCCAAGTGTAGAAGAATTAGGATATAACTCATTCTCTCAAATAACACATTTGTTTCTGCATTAGCACTTTGAGATGTGCACTTAAAAAAGGGGATTTTCACAAAGACAAATACAGATGAAAGCTGTGATACATTGTCCTCTTAAGGAACAGCTTCATGGTACATAATGTATGCATAATAAATAATAAAAATAATAATAATGATTCATAAGATTTACTTATTTTGATACAAGAGGCAGCAGAGGACAGAGAACACCAACAAATTGAACTCTTGAACATCAACATGTATACTTGGAGAACATGTTACAAACATGAGGTGACAGCCAAGTACAATAGCATTCCTGCTGTTACACTTGTGCCATTTCATTGTTAAACAGTAGAACTGTTGCAGCATAAACAGGACTTGTAGAAGAGGGATGTGAAGGAGGACAGAAAAATAAATGCAAATGGGCATCTAGTGTTTACATTTCATGTTTGAATAGCTAAAATAAGAATGTGATTTTCATTTCTTATAAAGATTCGGTGTGGGGTTTATTGTTCCATCAAGTGTTACACTACAGAAACTGATTTTGAGAAAACAGAAACAATTTCTATAACTCAGGAATGTCACTGACTACCAGTAGCAATAATTCAGTTAGGCTGCTCACAAGAGCTGGAATTCTTTCTCTTATTCTGAAATAACTTTTAAGGTGTCAGTGCAACCACCCACTCACGTCCCATCCCCCAGGTCAAACACACATGCTGTGTGTTCAGTCAGCAGGGGGCAAGGAAGCCTCCACTGCTCAACTACTGAGCACTGAGAAACTGGAAACCCGGCACTCCTGGATGAAGGGGATGGATGCTCCAGTGTACCTACTGGAAAAGTCAGCAAAGATGCACATTCTTTTCATATGAACATCAGGAGTCTCGGAGATCAAGGTCCAAGCCACCACCCCACATAAGCCCCTAAGACCCAAATGTGCCAATGTTCAATCAGAGATTACAAGGCACAGATGTAGCTGGATTGCAGGAATGCAGAGACCTGCCAAAAGGGGATGCCCAGGTCATGATCGAGACAAGTAAAGAATATTCAAAAAACCAGTGAATAACTTACTATGGCCATGAGATAATGCAAGATTGTTAAGTTTACTAGCTACACACAGAATATATGAATGATCCACTTAAGCAGAATTGTGGGATGGTCTATGTATTTAATTGGAGAATCCAAAAGAACTGATAGTCTTATAATACAAAAAAGACATTATATATACATATACACACAGAATATGTCTATATATATATATCTATATAGATATATATAAATCAGTAAACTTGAATAGTGCCTTTATCATGAGCATCTTAAGGCATTCAAACATTTTACTGTGACGTAGTTTCAATTAATTTTCTTTTTGCTTTGGCTGAAATAAAGCAAACAGATTTAAAGGTCGGATCTGAAACACCCACAACATCTGAAACAAAAGCCTAATAGTATCTTCAGTGACAGCAGCATCATCTAAGAACCCACACACTGTACTGCCTATCAGCTGAATAATATTATAAGGAGTCTAAATCATTCCCACTCACAGTTTTTGCAACAGTGGAAGATACATCAGTCTCAAAGAGACTTTCTAGCCATATATTCTATAGATTCTATTACAAATTGAGGATAGAAAAGATACAGCAAGAGGGCCTGCCCAAGGATAGAATGCCACTGAATATCAAATAGTATTTACAGTACAAGTTATAGGATTATAGAACATTTTATAAATACAATTAATATGTATACAAGGGCACATAAAAGAGAAACTTGTTTTCATGCTTTACAAAGTAAAAGTAACCTGAACTAAAACTTACTGCAGAATTCCACAGCTGCTGGCTAAGAGCCTCTCTTCTCCACTGCCTGTACAAACCAATCCCCATCGTAGGTCACTAGTGAAACACCCATGTTTTAAGCAGCAACTATGAAGAATCTCAACAGACTCTGAATCTATGTATGAAACATCAAGTTTGAAAACATGGGTAGAGCATGCTGGAGAGTTGTGACAACATTCATGTGCAACTAACTTCCTCAGAGGACAACCTGGACCGTAATGAACTGCACTTTTTGCAAGGAAATACATAATACTGCAGCATATAGATGGCAAAATTCAAACAAGGTACAACTTCTAACACATGATATTAGAAATGCCAGGAGCATCTACCAAATTCTAAAGATGTGAGCACTTCCTGTATTTGTTTAAGAAAGGCAAAAGAGTATTCAGTATTTCAGTACTTGCACATGTCCTTAAAATAATCAATAATTTCCTTTAATAAAAGTAATTGGTTTTTCCTTTTAGACCAATGGTGCCTTTACAGGACACTTTTCTATCCTTTTTTAGAATTATTTTTAAATTGCCTAAGATCAGTAATAGTGTTAAACAGGAATACACCACAATATAGTGCAGGCAGAGGAGAGACAGATGAAAAGGCAATTTTAAGAGTCAATTTAATGAATTGACATTATTTTTTCTGCACTTCAAAAATGGTGAGGCAGGCTTGATTAAATTACCTTTAACCAGCAATATATTATACTTTGCTCCCAGACAAGTAGACCAGTTTTACTGGGATACTTACTATGAAGGAGGATAATCTTTAAAGTTTATTTACATGAAAAGCAATCTTTTTTACATAATATATAAAATGGAGTAGTTATGCACTGCAGCCATTTTATAATAATTAAACTAAATGAAATTAATCTTAAAAGCTACTCTATTTCAACAGCTGTGGGAACAGGTAGTGTTTTATTAAGCTGCAAATGCATTTTCATTATAGAAAGCAACTAACTAACTAACTACTTGTTTGAGAAAACAATTTCTCATAACCATCTTCTAACCATTATAAACTCTTCACAGTAGAGGGGTGAACTTCCACAAACATTTTCTTCTGTGACAAAGTATGTTTAAGAAGTTTCCTCACTGCCAACCTGCTGCAGTTCCTCAGTTATGTCAATACAAATCATTTTTGGACCACACTAGAAACTGGATCACTCAAATGACCACACTTAGAAGAAAGGAGACTCCAAATGCTAACCAACAAGAACTTTGTTAGCTGATCCAGTATTCAGAGGCAGTTGCAGTGACACAGAGAGAGACACTGGACTGGAGCACAGAACGAGAACAAATGGCCATAAGCAAACAAACCAGCTTGGTGAAAAAAGTCAACTGGTAACTGATGTTTGCTGCAAGAATAGCTATGAACTCCAATTTTGTGATGTTTAGATATTTGCAATGCCAGTGCAATGGCATAAATAATAATTTAGGAAAGCAGTAATGCTTACATGCATGTTATTAGATTATCCATTGGAATTCAATTCCAAGGAAGAAGAAATGTTTCAAAAGACATTAAGTTTACTAAAAATAGTGCATTTTTTAACCACCATGTTTGTTTTAGGAAAAATAAGGATAGAGACAAAAACATAGTTCTTTCTGCCTCTCAACACTAACTCCTAGTTTTGTCTCAGCGAAGCTGCTTAGAGTATTGCTCCCATCCCTGCTCCACATAAGCTCAACAGGCTCAGTACCCTCCCACCACAAGACCCTAGGAGATACCTGAGCATCTGCTGCTGGAAATTATGGAAGCAGTAATGCAGAAGGCAGCAGGCACAGCTCCAAGTTCCCAATTCTGTTCAGAACCAGGCTGTGAAAGACAGAGCATTGAAACTGTACTGCCAGCTCAAGCCCTTCTCCTCAGTGTCTGTGTAACTAGGAGGAAAACTGTTCCATCCAAAGGAAACAGGTCTCCACAACAATCTCAAAAGTCATAATTTATAATCTTTTTCCATTACTATCTTGAATTTATCATAAAGACACTACTCTAAAATTTATTTTTCAAAAATTCCAACTAAAGCAGCACTGTACACACTTTACAGTTTGGTTGTAGTCAGAAAATTGAACTAGATTTCAGAAAGTGTTGTTTCTAAGGCTTCTTTTCCTCTTACATCCGTAGAACTGATGACAAGAGACAATCAAGTTGTTTCTGAATGAGAAGTCCTGCTTTGCAAGTACCAGTCACACGCTACAGTGTCACTAATATCAAATCCAATTACTATTTAATAACATACTAGTTCTAAGGTTTTATCATCTGATGATCACACTATAGCCAAGACTGACACTCCGTTGTTTCAAAGCTGAGAACTAGGCCACTCCCACAGCAGCTGGAAGCATTTCACCAAATAGGTGGCTGTTTTTCCAACACTGTGAATAATAAGGCTAAATACAATGAGAACTGAGGGTACAGGAGCCTTTTTTTTCCTCTTCAGAAATGAATCAGAGAACTTTATTAGCATAAAGTAGGTTTCATATTTGGTCAATGCATGGAAAAACTGATTAAAAATTCTGAAGCAGAGATTTGTTCTCTAAAATTATTAAATATATGTATAAATAGATACCAGGCATCTTAGGGAAAAAAAATATCACTATTTCCTATTTTGAGTACTTAGAGTACAGAGGACCAATAACAATATTCAAGTGATTTTTTTTTAACCTAACATCAAGTCTCTTCTAAATTAAACAATTAACATCACTGGAATAAATTAATTTTGAGAAGGATTTCCCTGTATTCTGGGGGAACAAAATTTACAGAGAGGGAAACTGAGGAAATAATTTTTTTAGCATTTAAAAAGAAGTGTGCACATATTTACCCTAGCAATCTTCTTTTAATTCTCTTAAAGGAAGAGACTTTCCAAAAGCTGTAGTTGCAAAACTGATTATTTAATTTTTGAACTTTATTCCTGTACTAAACATAAACCAGATCGCGACTCTGAACTCCTCTACCTGCCTGTTCATCATCATCATCATCATCTGACTGCTGTTCTGAGTTTTGGGAACTACCATACTCATACTCAATGGGCTTTGGATTGTTGTATGGGTAGCCATTGTCATCAAAAAACCTTCGGAAGGTGAACTCATAAAAAGCATGTTCAGGATGTTTTCCATTTTTGTACCACCCATTAAGGGTATCATTTCTGTTCCCCTCCTTATCATCATCACTCCACAGTTTATCTGGATCAACTGGATCAAAGTTTGATGTGTCCGTAGGGTGAGCGATTTTGGGAATGTAGAAAGCAGACTGTCGCCGTAGATCGCTTGAAAAATCAATTGTTTTGAAAAATGGATGAGCTTTTATTTCATCTGCACCATTTTTGCCTAAACGATCTTCTGGCCCTCGGCAGAGTTTAATAATAAGGTCGGAGGCCTCTGGAGTCAATTTAGCCTGAGGTGGAATATGAAGTGCAGTCTGCCAGTTGATAACCTTAAAAGCAAAAATATGTGTTATTTATTTGTAATTTCACAAAAAGGAAAAAATGCATTAAAACAACAAAACAAATTACCACAAAGAAATAATTTAGTATATCTAAGGTTTTTCACAGTAGAGGGGAAAATATGAAACTGCTCTTTTAGAGACACAAGGAGTATTTTGTCTGGAAATCTAGCAAAATGCAGGGAAAGTTTATTCGCATTCCAAATCTAAACTACAGTCTGGCATGGAAGACCCCTGCTATAAACCAACAAAGATACCCTAAAATCCAGCACCTGGAACCTAAGATTAGGCACATAGCTTACAATCCTAAAAAGGTGAGGCAGATGAGTTTTGAGTTATATGATGTACTGTAAAGACTAACAGATTTCAAGTTTAAAAAAAAAATCAATACTGCACTACATTTAAGCCACCTGGATGCAATTTTGCAAAAATGACACTTGCAGAAGACTGTCTTGATGCTTTTTCTGAAAAAAAATGGGGCTCAGGAAGGTAAGGACCAAAGGCTCTGAGCTGTCAGTAGCCCTGAGCAGGCAGTCATCTGTGGCTCCTCCACCCTCCTATGCTAAGCACCAGCAGGTACATCACCAAAGGAAACCCTCTGCAGGCAAACAAGCATGGAAACCAAGAGAGAAAAGAGCACGCAGATAGTGGAAGAGGGAAGGGGAAAGGGAATAACTGGAACAAACAGTGAAAGAGTGAGATGTGATGTGATTTTTAGTTGGCATGTTTACTGTGTAACCAGGTAAGTTACAAATCTGATTCTAGAAATCCTTTTATAAATCAAGTGCACCTCCACAGTAATGTAAAATTTAAACTCTCCATAGTTTATAACATGCTTGGATAGGCAGCACTCTCAAACATGACCTTTGTTTCCACTACAAATTAGCAAGACTATGTAGGTTTCAAGCCTTTTTCAGACTGTTAATACCAGACTTTTAAAGTTACCTTCATTTGTGTTTCCAGTGGTGTTTGTGCCAGGAATGGAGGCTGCCCCACCAGCATCTCAAAGAGAATTACTCCAACACTCCACCAGTCACACAACTGTGTGTAACCTGAAATAAAGTTCAAATAAGGTAGTCATGCCTCTGTGTGGTTTGAATCTTGAATTTCTAAGAACAAAACAGTTCACAAGAGAATTCAGTTCTATTCAGTATTTATTCAAGATTTCCTTATTAACAACTATTTATTTTTTTGTTAAAATACCACATCCTTGGGAAAAGCAGGGGTGTGGGAAAGGTGAAGCAGGACACCTGAACACCAGTTCCTTTGCAGTGAGACTGCAGTACAAAAGGGCGTTCATTACCTGTTCGTAGCAACACTTCTGGTGCAATGTAGTTGGGCGTGCCCACCAGGGAGTGGGCCAGGCAGCGCTGGTGCTGCCGAGCTGCCCTGCGCTCCAGCGGCTTCAGCCGATCCCCACACCTGCAGTTTGCCGGGTCACCCCACTCACTGCTGAAATCCATGCTGTCCTGACGGGCGTGGTCACCTGCAGTGACAAGGATGGCAAAAGTCAGGATCATTACTTTAGTTCTTATCTAATATGAAATTTTCTTTATCCATTAACATTACAAGACACAATCTGTTTCAGTTTCAATACTCAACCTGAGAATTAAAACAGAAATCAACATTAAGATGTTAATTTTTGTTTGTGATATAAAATACCAACCTCTGAGGACACAATTTTTTAAAGCTAATCTTTGATGTAACTATGAGAAAATAAAAATAAAAAGTATTTTTCAATCTTTTCTTAACATCACCACATTGGGTGTGTAATGTGTATATTGTTTTTACACTTACATAAACATAAAACCTCTAACATTTAAATCACCAAAAAATAAAATCAGATTTTAAATCTTTATCTTCTTACCAGAGGCCTTGTAACAGTCTGGCCTAACATATGTGGTATTTTGAGAAAAACTAATCAAAGGTAATTTAAACCTTGTTTTTGAAGGTATGTTTTCATTTCTTGGAAACTAAAAACAAGTTATCACATAATCTGTATTTTACCAATCTCAAAACTGTTACTTCTCTTTAACTTTTTCTTCAGCTGCTGTTTTAAGTAATCAAGTAGGATTTTGAAAAGCCTACTTAAACCTTCTCATAAAGGAAACAGCACAGTCTTCTTTCTACTCCTTTGTAATTTAATTCCTTGTAAAGAATACTTGTATTTCTCTTACCGCTCTGGTAGTATTTTGAGTCATGGGTCCATCGAAAACCAGTACAGAGCCCAAAGTCAGTCAATTTGATGTGACCATCACGATCTATCAAGATATTGTCAGGTTTAATATCCCTGTGGATGAAGCCCATTTTATGAACACTCTCAACTGCGCATGTCAGTTCTGCTGTGTAGAACCGTGCCAGATTTTCTGGAAAGACACCCATTCTAATTAGGAGACTCATCATATCACCTCCTGGAATGTAGTCCATTACAAAGTACAAATTGTCCTTATCTTGGAATGAATAGTACAGGCGAACCACCCATTCATTATCAGCTTCTGCAAGGATATCCCGCTCAGCTTTAACATGAGCAACTTGATTTCTAAGCAAGACATCTTTTTTTCTCAGAGTCTTTGTTGCATACAGAGCATTAGTATCCACCTTTCTTGCTAGGCAAACTTCTCCAAATGCACCAACTCCTAGGGTTTTAATTTTTACAAACATTGACTTGTCCATTTTAGCTCTTCTTAGCCGAATGTAATTTGACTCTTTCTGGCACAACATTTTCCTCATCTGATCCCGGGCTTCTGGTGACAATCCAACCTGTGCAGCAAACAAGAGTTAAATCTGAAGAGTGAACAGTACTTTTAATTCTTGGTGATCTTCTCATAATTAATTACAAGGCTTAGGCAAAGCAAACCAAATACTTATACACAGCACAAGAAATAATATTTAAGGGGATTTGACTTTGTTTTAATTTACACATTAGGATTCTATGAAAACATATAGGAGTGATCAAAAACTGAAATTTGATCATTTTCAACAGCAAAATGCACAAGGTGCCATGCACCAGGAGGTTCTAAAGAAGGGACTACTACATTCTTAAGGAAGGTAACTTACAAATTACTGATAAAAACCACCACAAATAGTATTATCTGAGTAACTGTGCATCAGCTGCCTCCCTGATTCTCTTTACAGGGTTAAAGAAAGCCAAGACATGTCTAGGAGCTGAAAGTTGCTGAGGACTAAGGAGCTGCCATGGGAAAGGCAGACTAGCTGGAGCAGAAGTCATTGAACTTCCTGACCATGCTCTAGAATTTCATCTGCAGGAGGGAGTATGCAGTTCCTCTCACTCTCTCACTTCCACGTGTAGCTACCCAAAGGTGATCCTACTGGCACTGCTTCCTACTGCCCGCCTGCACCTGTGCCTCTGCCACAAGCCAGGACCTGATACTCCCTCTTACCAAGTAACACAGCCCTTTCTAACAGGACTTCACTCACACTCGCACCACTGCCCTCCACTCTACCCAGGAACCAGCTGAGCAGAGCACTTTTGAAGTGGCTCACTCCTCCCAACAGTATCTTTTCCTGGCTCCCATCTGTGTACATATCCCTGTCTTGACTGAACATCCCTGGTGTTCCAGCCAATGCCACCAACATTCTGACAGCTGACTCACAGGCCACACACAACTCATCACCTAAAGTGTGGAAACTCTTATCTACAAGAGCCACATTGATCACTCTCATTGTACTCCAACCTGCGTGCCCTCCTGGTATATTTTTGCTGGTTTCAGTTCTCTTAAGAGTCCCATTCAGATTTGGCTGCCATTTTTCTTGGCAAATTTCAGGGCCTGGAATCAGAATAATCCTTCTTCTTTGTTTTAATGTGAATAGAATCTGTCTTCAATTTTTTTTTCTCTGTGACACTGTCCCCACCTAGCCTGATGTTCATTCCTTTTTTTTTTGTTTGTTTTCGGACAGCATTTTGAAATTACTATATACTACCTTTCTCATGGCATCTCAATTATTTTATCTGCCTACCTGGCTTGAAATCACCATACCACACCAAGGATTTCCAAGTTCAACCTATAGCATAGTTCCTTATTTTTTATGGACATGTTGATCATAAACTCAAACATGGCCACACTGAACCCCTGCAAACATCATAACCGTACTCAAGCACTATTTTAAAAGCTTTCCATTTCTTACTGTCACATTGATTCTTGATATACCAAATCCTGCTGCTTCCATCTCTTTAAAGCCTCAAATACCTGAGATACTGTCTGCATAGCAGTACTCAGGACCATCAACAGGATTAAGTAACTAGTCTAGGCCTGTATAGTCTGAATGTTAATAGATGACTTTGGCCTTGCCTGACTTCCAACATAACTTGAAACAAAATATAATAGCTGTGACTGAGAAAAAAGGCAAAAAAAAAAATCAATGAGATATCATTCAGTATCTTAAAAATGCTTTCATAAGTTACTATATATCATCTATTAAAGAAAATACTGTTAGAACACAGAAAATTTCTTACAGGCATCATGGCAAAAATGGATCCAAAGGAGATGCAATTAGGAAACTGCATACAAAATGCTTATCTATCCAAAGGAACTTCACAATTCATACAAATTTGGTAAGATTTCAGTGGGGAAGGCTGTCTCAAATTTGAGACAAAATTTTTTGTAGACATCAGATAGGCAGTAGTTAGGACTGGTTAGCTTTAGTTTCAAGGCTGGTGTGGGAAATAGGTTCAACTGCATATCTTGAATCAAAAGACTCTCTTATTGTAGGAATATCTGCATACTGTCTTCCAAGACAGAAACATCTGAAGTTTCCTATGAAAGAACAGGCTTGAGGCACACTTCAACACAGAAGGAAGGATTTTTTTAAGACTTACAGATGTCAGGAAGACAGCTGAAGACCTGAGCCTGGTAAAGTTCAGACAATGGTGGGTCACCTTCTTAAGGCCCCCCTGAACCCTAAACCTGAACCCTAAAGTCTGCCACTTGACACAGCTGAACCGTACCCATCACTGACAAAGCTGGAAAAGAATAAAACCTAGATGGCAACAACCCCCTAGGAGTGAGACTCAATACAAGAATTAATCACTGCAAGACATACAAGAGTCTCCAAATCCTTTTTAGTTTTGCTTTCTTCTACCTGCTCTCTAGCTCTTGCATCTGAACAGCTTTATCACAAAAAACTAGCTCAAGTACTGCCATTTGTCATCTCTTCCTTCAAGCCACATTCATTTTTCCGTCATCCACTATAAATGCTAATTACAAACTTTCTCTCTGAATTGCTGTATTTTCCCCAGAAGTCTCCTCAGCTTCAGCATTTACCAAAAATTAACAAACTGTCAGCTGCAAATTTGTCTGCACATGTATCTCCAATTATTTCAAGAAAATGTCAGACACCAAAAGTTTCCTGACTTGCTCTCTATCATCACACAATTTGCTCTCATTTTGCTTCCTTCTCATCTTGCTGTGTTTCAAAGGATGACTTAAGTTTCTCTTTGCAGGAAAGATACCTATTATAACTCTTGGCCAAACTCACACATCCAAATCAAACACTTTTGACACCAGTCAACTCCTAGGGGACCTGGCACCATAGAAATATGTCACGTATGTTAGAAATGCAGCATCCAGTGAAAGTAGATATTTTCATAGGGATGCATTCTGAGGTTTTTTCTTTTAAAATTCAAAGGGGAGAAAAGAAGGGATTCAATACTTGCTTAATCTTCTTAAAACTTTCAGAAAATAAATAATGAGTGTATTTCCCTTTCTCCTTCTCATGAAGACCCAAAACACACTTTATTGTTGTGGCATTCCTCTCCTGTATGTTTATGAAAAAGGAGAGGTCTGCTGCAGCACAATAACCCATCCTCCACCCTCCAGCCTGTAATTAAACATCCCAACTTTAAATTTAGCATAAAGTATTAAAACTGTAGAATTAATATTAGAAGTATTATAAAATACCCCTACTAAGGTGCTTTAAAAGCACAAGAAAAACATCAAGGAAAGTTACATCAGTGCTTTCATATAAGTAATACTTATTCTGAGATACTACAGAACACAACACAGTAAGAAGGGAAAGTGAAGTTTGCAAATCAACATTAATGATCATCTTACATTTAAGTACTCAAAAATAGCCAAAATAAATTCATGCTTAATTTTGATGCAGGATTGCATGCAAAGCCCTCTAAAAAGGGATCATGCTATTCTTAAGAAACACTGTTGCTTCAGAATCTTACTTGTCTACACAGGGATGGAGGCTACAGAGTTCAGGAAAGCTTCCCACACCTTAACAGTTTAAATCAGCTGTTAGTGAAGTGAAAAAGGAAAGAGAGAAGACTAAGAATAAAGATCTAGTAAGAGTTCCAGGATGAAATCTTGCTAACATTTACATATTCATGATTAAGCAAACACTTACAAAACACTACGGCTTACAGTAAGAATTTTCAAAGAGTAAGAAAATACAGATTTAAAAAACAGCATATCAAGAAAGCGGCATAAGCCAAATACATACTCTCATAGAATAAATAAAAAGGAACATTATATTTATGTCAAACTTCCAACTACAATTGTTAAGAAATATACATGTGTGACACATCTCATTTTCACCTTTCTGCAAATCTTAGGTTTCAATACTTCTCACTGTTTTCTCTTTTGAAATGACATATGCTTGTCAGCTCCAGGTTTTACCCTTTTGACTTGGTTTAACAGAACACTGGAATACTAGAAATAGACCACTGACACCATGCAGGCACAAAAAAGTTGATTTCGCATGCATTTGTTTTATAATTATGCCCTTCAATTGCTTTTCTTTAAAAAGATAAATTTAGAGTGCAGATTACAAAATAATTAGACTAACAATACTGTCACTTTCATTCAAAAAAAACCCCAACTAACCTTTAATTTTTTTTTTTTTATTTGAACTTAAAAATCTATCCCTACTGGTAAGAAACTGCAGAATATAAAAAATATCATTGTCTGGGTGCCTACATAAGTGCACTAGCCAGCCTGTAATTTGTCCCCAATTTGCTTGTTTAAAAAAAAGAGACGAATTCTTAAAAATCATTAAAACACTGCCTATAACTCAAAAATCAGGATTCAATAGAACCCACAACAAAAAGCTATGAGCCATGTAGCTACGTCTCAGTTCATGCAACAATTATTTTGCTTCTGCCGCCCTACTGTATGTAGTCCCTACAAATTACCTTTCGATATGCAGAAAACTTACTTAAAAATCAATTTCTAAGAAGAAAATTAAATATGCAAACAAGACAAGGAAGAAACTTGCCACATCTCAAATAAAAAGATTAAAAATAGACTTCAATACCACAGTTCTAAATGTTCTACTTATCTGTACTATTTAATTCTACAATTAAGACGTATCTCATGAAAGTAATGAGGTAAAAAGTAAAACAGGAACAGTTTAGTCATAGATTTAGAAAGAAGGAAGAGTTTACCCGCATCATTTCATTCTCTAGTTGTTTTTTCCGATGCAAACGCTGCTGGTGTGACTTGAGTATATTCTCTACATGCTGCTCCATGAAGAATTTAAAGGCTTGAGGGGAGTAACTTTGAATGCGAGACTCTCTTCTTTCTTCATCTTTCTTGTTTTTTCTAACAGGAACAGGTGAGGTTGTAATTTGTTTCTTTTCTTTATCTGTTGAATCAACACATTCGTAATTCTTTTCATTCTCATCCTCCCTGGATAAAGGAGGTGGCTCCTCCTTGTTGAGCTTGGGTCCTGCCTCATACAGATTGACAGAGGGATTCTGATGTAACAAGTGTTTAGGGTAAGGTGGGGGGGGACCCTGGTAATTTGGAGCCTCCGCAACAGGAGGCATAACTGCCATACTGGGAGAGGGACCGTCGGAGAAGGGAATGGTCTGAACAGCTTGCACGGGCTGCGGCATCCAGGAAGGGTGAGTGGGTGCCAAGGCAGTCTGCAGCTCTGGTTTCAACACTCGCATGCTTTTCACTGGCTGCTGAATGGGAGCTGGGGTTATGGCTGTCACTGTGGTGGCCGAAGGCTGGGAGCTGCCAGAGTGACTCTGCCTGCTGCCGTGGTGGTTGTTGAAGGAGTTTGACCGCACGGGGACACTGGGCTGCCATGCGGGCATGTCGTGCCCATTGCCCGGTGATGACTGCGGCTGCACAGGGGAGGGCTGTGACCAGGATGCAGGTATTCCAGCAACATTTGTGTTGTAAAGTTCCAGGTTGTGACTATTTCTGTTTGGCACCATCATTGCCTGAGGAAGATTCCCATTGGTGTATGCTGAAGGAGGAGCAGATCCTCCTGCCTGCATCTGTAGTGCTGTGGGACTCTGCCTGTTAGTTGGATTCAGTGGGTACGGGGGTGGCTGGCGACTCACTGAATTTCCAGACACCACATTCTGGTGAACTATGAATTCTGCCTGACAATTGCCATTTTGCATTCCAGCTCTTCCTGAGGGAAAACTAAATTTGCTGTTGGCAGAACTCTGCATGATTATTGGTTGCCTGCCAATGGGGACAGCACTCATGCCTCTCTGACCCTGTGTGGATGAATTCATGGGAGGAGGATTCATAGGTGGAGGTGGATAACCATCCTGCCACGCTCCTGGTGGCACCGGAGAAATACGAGAGATCACGTATTCCATGTTTCCAGAGTACCGCTTTGTTTGAGAATTTGGCTCCCAGGAAGGAGGTGGAGGAGTAGTTCCTCGTGGAGGAGGTGTCTGCCCCCGAGGAGGTGGAGGAGGAGGAGTGACACTTCTTATCTGTGGTAGGGGTGGGGGATTCACTCTTTGCCCATTGCCAGGATGAGCCTGAGCAAATGCCGCAATGCCAGACCCGGATAACGGCCTTCCCACATCAGGCTGGGAGCTGGGGCTTTCCGAGCGATAAACGACACCCTCTGCCAGGGAAGGGCCGTGCCGCTGAGGAACCAAGGACTCCTTCGAACCCTTCCAGCTCTGCTTGCGGTTCACTGACTGCTGGACAGCCCCTGCTGCCACAAGAAGAAAACACAGCATTGATATTACTGGATATTATTCCTATTTACTGCTTTGAATATTTTGTTTTTCTGTGTTAATTACTACAGAAACAGGACTTGAATTCTCTGACACAATATAACCCACTGTACTTCATATGGAAACTTTTTCTAGTAATACACAGCACAGCATGCTAATATGCTAATGAGCTAATATGCTCAGTGTACATGTAAGAGGAAAAAAAACCCCATTGAAATGATGAAACTATAATATCAGAAAGTGATTTTTTTAGAAATCACTTTTCTGAAAATGCATTTTGCTTCGGTGGAAGTGCAAAATTTAATTGAAAAAATGGTTAACATGCAAAATTATTAGTGATACAAAATGTATTTTTAATCACGTGTACAAGAAACTCTCAGAATGTTTAGCACAAACACAAAAAAAGTAATAGCATGGAAAAGTATGTTATGGAAAAATATCCCTTCCAGTTAACATTTGCAAAATACTTAGTGTTCTTGAACTAAAATTTAACTGAATGCTGTAAAATCAAGGCTTGCACCCTTATATACATACAGATGACCCAGACTTTTTATATTCCCATTATGCAGAATTTGACTAAGTACTTTAATTTTAAAAGTTGTATCTTTTTGAGTAAAAGTGTTGTAGACAGAGAGGCAAGAATTGTATGAATGCAAAAACTGTACGCAAAACTTACAGAGCAAACCCCGCTACATCTTTACTTTACGGATGCTATTTTGCAGCATATAAACAAAATATACAAGGAACTGATAGTGCAGGCAGTCTTACTGGTGGTTTTTATACTGTTAACACTAAGATATGTGTAAACACATGCAGTACTGTAACTGCTGAAAATCACCCTGTCCTCACTTAAAGAATGTGCTAATTATTGTATCTTTGCAGGTAACAATGACAACTATGTCTAAATGGTAGAATTTACCTATGAACTTCATACAAGCACCAACCAATACTGCTTAACAGACTAAAGGAAAATAGCGCTTTTCTTTGTGACTCCTGACTAATTTTTCCTCCTACCTACATTGTAATTTAAAATCTAACTCCAGCACTACCAGCTCAGCACCCGACTTCAGTCAAATAAAAGTTCAGTATTTCTGCTGCATTTTTAAATTATTCTTTTTTCAGGTGTATGCTACTAAAAAAGCATCAAGTTGTATAAAAAATGTGCTAGCATCTGTTAAGAAAGCAATAATAGCAAGAGGCAAAATTCTGACTCTGCTAGCAAAGACACAGTCTGTCCTCTAACATCTCTAAGAACATGAAGCCTGCCTTAAAAACTATATAAACAAAAGCTGGAACCAAGCAGGAAATTAAGCAGAGAGGGATCCTGAAATATAACATCCTAAAATACAAATATCGTAGTCATATGATATATAAATACACACAGAGACACATACACAAAAGTACAAATACAGAATGCTGTTGTGGGGGAGTGTGTGTAAAGAGAGACAGAAAATTAAAAGAAGAATTCAATGCTCAGCACTTATTTCTAAGTGGCACCTGACAGAACAAAATACAGGCATCACATCAGCAAGGTAATAGAAATTACCAAAATGAGATCTGAAGGCCATTCCTTGTATAAAATGTTTACACACAGTAATAAAACCATGCAGTTATAAACCAATGTTAAAGAAACTCGTGTCAAATGGACGTGTCTTTCAGAAGGATTACATCAGATATGTAAAATGCTGTTTGTAAAAGCAAAAACTCTGTATCTCAGCATCTCTGTTCTACTGTGAGCATGTGAAGGCAAAATGTACTATGTTCTATTTTTCACCTGTAAGAATAAATTGAGTGGGTTACTCCGTCACCATGGATACACATACCTGGTGGTTTCATACCTGCATTTACAGGTCTTGCTGCTGCTGCAACCATCTGTTCCCGACGAGGATCCTGGTAGCTCATTTTACTTATAAATTCAATGGCAGCCTCTATACTACGGTTGTTAGTTTGTCTAAGAGCTTGTATAACCATATCCTAAAGGGAAAATTATATACAAAAAATTATTTACTAGAGAATCACAAAAATATCAAAAATCATCGTTATTTAGCCAAATATCTTCCACTAATTTTACCAGAGTAATTTTACAAAGTATTGACTTCTCTCCATTGTTTTAAAACTAATTTTAAAATGTTTTCTCCAGAAGAGATCATCCAAAATAGTACTGCAGTCTCAACATTCAGAAGAAAAGTTAACTCGTTGAAGCACTGTAGTTTGATGTAAACCATGTCATTTTGCTATTCAAACAGCTTGGTCATACAATCCTTAAAAAAGGATTTTATAATTAAAAACCCTATACAATAAAGTTGTCACAATCTTTATGGACCAGCTGACCTTAGAAAAAGCAGATACAACATTTTCAGCTCAAAAATCCAGTCACCTGTGTGATACAAAGTATTAAATGTCTTAAAAGAGTATCACTATACACAGAACATAGGAGGATTGAACTTGAATCATAGTAAGCAAAAGATTTTCTGTAAATTATTTAGGATTAAAAACCCCCAAATACAATGAACAGCATTCTACCCTTATTATTATACACATACATACATAGTTATATATGTATACACACACACCTGATACTTATTGATATCTATCTGTTCCACTTTAACCCTTAATACCACCTACTACATGAGAAGTAGGGGAAAATAACCAGAATGTTTGTGATATATCATTTAAAAAAAAAAAAACCTCAATACATTTTGAAACTTCTCAACCAAGAAAAATGCTTTCCTGCTTCAGCTGTATCTGTTCTTAGTGACGTATGTGGATCAGTGCCATATGGGCTATCCTGGCAACACAACTGCAGGTTAACACATGGCAGAAAGGGCTTATACTGGCACCATGCCTGAAGAAAAGCCCCATATAATCACAAGTGTCATGGGAATTTGCAGTTGTATCCAAGAACAAAGGGTAGGAGCAAAAGGCTTCAAGATACAAAGGATCCAACAAAAATACCAACTTAAGATACCTTTCTAGTTTATTGTTCAGCCATATACCACAAACTTCAGTTTGCAAAATCAGCTGCAGGTTCAATCTTTAAAAATAGAGCTGAGAACTGATCTACTTGGAAAAAACAAATGCATAACCCTCCTCACCCCAAAATCCCACGTCACAACAACACAAAAACTTCCTCAACCTCAGCAACAAACCACAGAGCTGGAGTAAATTATTACCAAAAAATCACTTATTATAAAATCCTTCCATCCTTCCTGACACACAGTCTGGACTGCGTATTTGATCAAGCAAGAGGAACATGAAAAGCCACTATCAGCACTTGACACTGGGACGCTGTTGAAGAAAAGCCTGTTGGTAGTTTTGGAGAAGCTCACTCTTGGTAGAGGTAGATCTCTCTGTAAATACCAAAGAATTGCAGACAGCAGAACTCATGAGCTGGTCACTACTGCAAGCAGTGCACGCCTGTAAAGTTAATCCCAATTGTGATACTGTGCCTTTTTCCTTCAGAAAGATGAGTGGTTTGCTAGCTCTTTTTAAAACATGCTTTTGTACCCAAGTTTACAAAGAAGGCACAAAAACAACTGAGATTTACTTTGATGTGCAGATCCCAGTAAAAACACAGGAGCTGCAAGTGTATTCATTTTTCCTTTCTGGAAACTGCATTTCAGATTAATTTTCAAAACATTTGGTATTGCCTTTCAATTTAGAACAGCTCTATTTTATCAGGCTATTTTAATTGAGCACAATCCAAAATTACCTTGAGTATCAGAGGCAAAATCAGAGGCAAATGTTCTAGAGAGTCCAGTCCTCTCTGCCTAAAATTATATAAATAATTAAAACAACCTACCACATAAAAACAATCTGGACAAGATGCTTTAAAAAAACAAAGCTAAGTCTCTCTAAATCCTTCTAGTCCTCTTCCACATCCCCCACTATTACCAGTTTCATGTCCTAATCAGAAACCTACCAGATTTTGAAGCTTTTTGCTTATCATGCTCTTCAAACATTCCCTGACCAATACCCCCCCATATGCATTAATAGTTTATAGCCATCAGAACACCAGTTCTTCAAAATAAAACACTTTACCTCATCAAAGCCTGCAGCTTGCAAATCTTGCAGCATTTGTCGATTAACTTCTGATGTTCCTTTGACAGCTGAGGTTGCTTCATTTGCAAAAGGCAGAAGTGAGTTTCTTATCTCCTGCAAAACCTTATGATATGTTACGAATTTGGGGGGATTTCGCCCTTGTCTAGGATCTTCAGGTAACATTTTGCCCATGCTGTGATCAGCTTTAGCAGCATCTGAGGGTTTAGGCAAATTCCTGAGGCTCTCTCGTATCTCCTGTAGCATCTGCTGGCTGCTGCCAGTATAATTACTGGCAGGAAAAGTTTTAGGCCTCATTTGTCTATAACCTTCTGGCTTCTCACTTCTCTTCATGAAAACATGTATATATGCAACCTCCACCAAGGACTCGCACACACCAGAATTCAAGGAAGACTGATGTCAGAACTCGTGAAAGCAGTGGCTCTTCACTGTGAAACCTTGGTTCCTGTAGCACTGGAGTTTGTCACAACCCAAAACTGCTATTCTGTTAACAAAACAAAACAAATCACATTTAATAGAGCAGTAAAAAAAATTCACAATGTAGCACTGAAATGTTCACATGCAGCACTGCCTTCACAGATATTAAAAGCATGCTAAGCAAATTCTTCAGGCAGTCTTTACTAAACCTAATTTACAAACCATGTTGGGTTTTTAACGGTTAACAACAAATGTTTTAGATACCTCAAATCTAAACAGTCCTGAATTGCAAAGGATGTGGACACAGTAAAGAGCAATTCCTCTATCTGGTGAACAAAGCTTTCAAGAGCAGATACGGACCACTGGTGTGTGCTAACCCAGCACTGCTTCTTTGCCTGCCCTGTCTCCTGTGTCTGTTTGTCACCTATGTTCTCCCCATCAACATCTTTATAGCCAGGAGAGCTAACTCTGTTACCCGGTCAGCCAGGATATGGGTCAAATAACCTTGCTGCTCAACGACTCTGACATCCAGCTCCAGAAAAAGATGCAAGTAAGAAGTACACCAGTAACAGCATGTAATTACAGTGATTGTATCCATTCTCTTTATCCATGTGTTAAAAGTAAACATTTGCCTAGCTCATCACATGCAACTTTATGATTTCTAGTACCATCTGCCACTTGAATCTGTTTAAGGGTTCAGATTCTGAGGCTTTCACAGTCTCTTAGCTCAAGTCTCCTTGAACCAGTCTTCATCAATAGTTAAGTAATTTTTAAATTTATTTTACATAAGGGAAAATGAGAGCAGGAATAGAAACAAAGAAAATTTAATAAGATTTTTTTTACTGTAAAACTGTTTAACAACTCAAGCATCAAATTTGCTGAGAGCATAGCTATGACATTTGGTAAGGGAAACAGAATTTTCTGCCAAAAGCCAAATAAAAAACGTTTGCATTTTGAAGGCGCTGACTCATCAGGGAAAGAGCCCCGTGTCTGCAGAGAACTCAAATCTCTGTGTCCAGGCTGGGCACTAATTATTACTGCAATTGCCATGGCAAAGGATAAAGCAACCGCAGTGTAACACTGAAGAAACTGCAAAGCATTTGCCTCTTTAGAGTATCATGAAATAAAACCTTTTCAGTCTCTACTGCTTCACAAAGGAAGATCAGTTACTAAGACAGTGCAAAATAAACTGTATGTTTCAGCGCTGTCTTTTCTTCAAAAGCAACATAAATGTTGAACCTCAACTCACACTATTTCTTCACTACTGTGTTGCTAAATGTTTCTCACATTAGACATAAATTAAACAAGTATCTGAATTTTACACAGTCTACAAAAAAGACACTCTTTCTTCATTCAGGTTTCATTTCTGTAATAACTGCACTGTCACAAACCAATTAGGGATTCAGCAATTGAGGAAGAATATGACAAGTTAATAGGAAAAAGAACTCTCTGAAACACATGCAAATTATATGCATTAAATACTCATGCTACCCATTTATGAATAAAACCTGAAAGGTGGGAAGTAATACATAAATGAGGACTGGGAAAAGAAACACGAGGGATACCCACTTAATCCCATTCTCCTTGGAGAGCCATTTTAGAAATAACAGGATTTCTCCTATGAAATTTTCTGAATCTTAAGGGGTATAACTCCATCCACAAGCTTTCTTGGAGCTGTGATAGTTTTGAAACCTTAAATGAGCATAGCTGGGGAGTTACACTTTTTTCAACAGCATGTCTGATAGCATATAATTCTTAAGTGCTCACTGAAAAAGGAAGAGATCATCAGACACAATAGTGAATTTCAATAACTAACAGTGAAATTTTGCTCAAAGTATTAAGAAATCCAGAAATCAGCAGAAAGTACAGCATGAGAGCAATTAAAATGTAATTTAATTTTGGCCACTTTCAAAATAATTTTCCAAACATGCTGTATTTAAGACCACATTGAAAATACTTTTTCCACAGAGAACTTTTTCCAAAGAAAATTAAGTAAGAACTTGACAAAACACCCGTACGTAAGCTTTTAACAAATTCCAAAGGCCTGGAACTCAGGAGAACACAGGAGCTTTGCACCTACATATTTTACAAACTTCGTCACCTACATATTTTACAAATTTCGTCTGGTATTTCAGTATTGACTTTACGGTTACACCTTGGGTAGCTGAGATAGACAAATCTAACACCCCTAAGAGAAATCAAGGTTAAATTAACAGGACACTAAAATCATAAATCAGGAACAGTCTTGGAAAATAAAGCTGCACTCTAACTTAAGTTTTTTCAGCAGCTTAGGTTTAGGAGTGTAAACCAGCCAGTCCACTTATCTCCCACCACTTACCATAGACAGGGTAAGTGTTTCTAAGGCCACACGGCATTAACCAAGCTAAGGAACTTACCCAAATAAATAACTTTTTTTTTTTTGCTTGGTCCTTTTGGCAGCACTGAGATGGTTACCTGCATGTACATGTGAAACTAAGTCTTAATTCTTAGAAAACAAATTAAATTAGTCCTCCAGAAAGCAGGAATTACTACAGTTCACCTTGTTTTATATATGAACCTCAAAATTCACAAATTGCCTCTGCTTATAGACATTGGCACATATTTTAAAGGAAGAAGATTGCAGAGTAAGAAATGGATCTCAAATTTGTACTTCTAACTACCTAACATCAACTGTATCCAATGGAACTGATTTCTATTCCCTCTCCTAGTTTTGTGTCCTTAAATGATCTGTTAGTTAATGCAGCTGTTTTTGCTGATTAAATTATCTTCCCTAAAGGACCTGGAAAAAATAATCTTTCACTTCTTTTCAAAAAATGAGAATACTGTATTTTTTTTCTACAGGTCAAACTGTAAGTAAAGAAAAGCCCACCTTGTTTCCTTTTACATTATAATCATAAAAGATTAGACTTATATAAATAAGTGCTTGAATGAAAACTCAGAAGTGTNGCCGCCATTTTGTCAGCGTCCCCGCCGCGGAGCCGCCCGGATATGGGCAGATCCCGGCCTGCCTCGCGCGGCTCCTGCCGCTCCCGGATGGAGCTGCGGCAGCTCCCGCCCGCCCCGGCGGGCAGCGGCAGCGCCCTGTAACCCCTGCGCNCAGGGGGTTGGAACTGGATCTCCAAGGTCCCTTCCAACCCAAAGCAGTCTGTGATGCTCTGAATGGCAACACGCAACTGTCAATGACTCCCATGATTTTCTGAGGGAATAAATACACAGCTCTATAATCTAACTTTAACATTTCCTATAAAAATACTTTCAATGCTCACATTTCCATCTGAGTACTGAACATTACACATTACTGTACTTAGGTACTCTCCCTGATACACTTATTCTAACAGCTTATTTTATACATAATCGCAATGCTTCACTGCTAGGGATAAAGAAAGTAACAGAGACTTTGCAAGTCATAAAATTAAGTTTGTAGGGACTTGGTTCAGACCAACTAAAAGCAGCTCTTCTTTCAGGTACCAAGTCACTGAGCTGCAACAGCAATTTCCCAAAAGATGCTTTTCCAATGCTAGAAGTTTTCATAGGATGAGGAGAAAACTGGACCCCGAATTTAGCACATAAGCACAACTACATATGGTCAGAGAAGCCAGAGCTGGAAAGAAAGAGAGGCCAGCTGAACACTAGGAACGTTGTGCATTCGCTCAGTTTGTTTCCATTCTTACGCTCTATCTCCTTTAGCAGGATGCAGCTCTTCTACGTGCACATGCATTCCCGGGAGCAGCAGGAGTTAATTCAGGCGCACGTCGGAGCGATCTTCACGGCTAACAACGGCAGGGCAGCCTCTGAGCACCAAAGCCCCGCTGCGCTGGCTCAGGCCGGCACCGACTCCTGCAGGACAGCAGGACCCGGCCTCCCAAGGACCACGCAGGCCAGGAGGGGTTCACTGCCGGGAGGAGTATCCCGAATGTGCCCCGCTGGGACACCTGCGCTTCTGTCGCCCCGCCGGGCCCAGGCCGTGACCTGAGGTCGCTCCTGCCACGGCTGCGTCCTGGAGAGGGCCCAGGACGCGGGGCCGAGCCGGAGCGGCCCCGTTACCGCCGCGATCCCCCTGCGGCCCCGCGCACGGCGAGCTCTACCTGCGGCGAGAAGGCGGCGGCGGCGGCAGCGCCCCGGGCGCTCGGAGCTCGGCCNCGCTCCCGGATGGAGCTGCGGCAGCTCCCGCCCGCCCCGGCGGGCAGCGGCAGCGCCCTGTAACCCCTGCGCGCCCGGGAGGGGCGGCCGCACGCACGGCACAGCACAGCACAGCCTCTGCGCTGCCCCGCATGGCGAGTTTATCCCGAGCCAGTGCCGAGCACCACGGACAAATTCCCGTTTTCTAATTTTCCGGTTTTCTTTTAATGAGGGGGAGAAAGCTCCGCCGACCCTCGCGTTTCAGGTGATGCCAGAACGATGGACTCGGTACAGACCAACGCAAAGGAAAACCCACCGGTTAGCACTCGGGAGTCATCCATTTAATTTCCATCTTTTGCATTTCAAATAAATCGGAAAGCAAAATTTAAGCAGCTCTAAGGAGCTTATTGGCAATTCAGTACCTTGCCCTGCAAAGGGAGGGACCCGCCCTGTCCCCAGAGCCCATCCAGCTCCTGCAGCCAGACACACACGGAACGTGCATCAGGTAGGGAATTCCAGGCACAGCAGACCCAGGCCACTCGCGCCGACGTCAATTAAAGTACACTCTAGAGCGGCTGTGGTGGAAATGCCATGTAACACTTCATAACTAACCTGCTCCTGCCCAAATACACAGATTTCTCCATCCTTCAGGTTCAATTCTCAGGCTCAATCCAATTAAGTTCCTGCAAGCACATCTATTCAAATTATTTTAGCAAGTCAGACCACTACTCTTGTGCAAAACGTTTTATTAAAAAGAGAAAGGGTTCTTTGTAACAAAAAGCAGGTACAATGCTAATAATAAAATTAGCAGGTAAGATTTCAATAAACCAGATGTGAATTTTTGACAGACTATGTCTCAAGTTTAGAAAGACTTATTCTTACACCTGAAAACACAGCCAACACATCTGTCAATTAAGACTTCTTAATTATAAACCTCACTTTTCTGTTGGGAGATTTACCAGTACATTATCAAGTTTTAACATGCAGCATCCATGACGAAGCTGTAAATAATTCAAAATAATGATGCTAGAATGCTTAGATTCCTATAGAACCTTTCACATTTCATAGCTTTAGCAGTTTTCCTTCCACCTCTCATGAACTAACATTAAAAGTTATGTTCCCCTGTATATATATAAAAAACTCAGCTTTAAAAAAAAGACCCATCTCTTTCAGGTGACATAAAAATTTCCATGAAGCCCAGTTTTGCTTTAGAAATAATACTTGAAAAATACCTTTACAGGGAAAAATAAAAATCCAGGGTTTACCTTTTCTTCTGTTTTTATGTGCATGTGTATAATGAACATCACTCTACAGCAAAGATTTTGCCCTTAAGTGACTACTTTCCTGCTTGTCAAAACCAAGCAGGCAGCAGGGAAGAAATGGCATGTAAGCTTGCTCAGTTATCCATCCTGGAGCATCAAGCTGTCAGAATGTGAAGTACCTCACTTCTTCCACAGCATCAGGAGCAATCTGAGGCCTCTCCCACACATGCCAATAACAGACTAATGAGTAGCATTACGAATGAACCTGACATTTCCCAGCAGTTCAAGCTGGTCAATACTTCAAAGGGATACCGCAGCCACTTCATGCAAAAAGTTGTCTGTTCACATAAATAGCCTCTGCATCAGTGCCATATACCAGACATGGTCCTAGAACATCTAAACTATTCACAGACAACGTCTGATTTGGAATCAGGTTGGTGATTTCCATGCGGTCTTTGGTCGGATCATTGCTTAGCCAGGCACTTACTACAGACTGGTTAATGGTACTGTGGGAAAGATAGGCAGTGCTTCTTCCTCCTGAAAGAAGGAAAGAGGGAAGACAAGGAAGTAAGTTTCAATTTAGTTTATATATTCTCATCATTTGCACAAACACAGTAGATATGGGTCAGACACAACAGAAATATAATTTTTCATTTAAGTCAGTTTTTAGATTAGTTGAGATGTCATTTCTTTGGTAAATTAAGGAAAAATAGCTTTAAAATCAAGTACTTGAAATAATTACAAAAATTTTCTACCAGCTCTACCCTCAGTTAAGACAAATACATCACAACACCTATTAACTTATCTCACTGAACAGACTGTGTAGGTACCTGCAAGTTTCTCTAGCCAGATATTAAAGCAAGGATACAAGAACACTAGTCTGTTTATAGTGTCTTGCTCTATTTGGGGTTTTCAGCTTTCCTTCAGCTTTCCTTTCCTTCCCTACAGCTTCTCCTCCCTAACCACTCTGCAGCAAGTGATATACCTATATTTGACTTTGAACTTTTTCCACATAACATTTTAGATTCACACTGAAGCGTAAGATTAGCATTGTCATTCAGCACAAGACCAATGGCAATCTTAGGTTCCCCAGTAGCAGGTGTCAGAAACGATGCTAAAGGATTTATACTTCATATACTTGAAAACATACAGAGTCCAACTTGAATCAGTCATCCTGTAATTTTCATAGATAAAACTTAACTTTGAATGACAACTTCGAGGCCAAAGGCAGCAGGTGACATCTGAAAGTTTCCCCACTATTTACAGTCTAAAGTAGCAAGCACTTAGCAGTCTTTGTGATTAGAATGTGAAAATAAATGCTTATATTAAAAGTCAGTATCATAATTTTAAAATGCTGCCACCATGCAAAAGGATCCAGTTTCATTTATTGAAAGTTTCAATTATTGCACTGAATTGTAAATTCATAATTCTAGAATATTATTAACCTATTATTTTTGTATTCTAACTTAGTGTAACTCTCTCAGAGACTACCTAATGTCAGTCAGGCTGCCTTTGGTCTTTTTCTATATACAGATGATTTCTAAGTGAAAAGAGTCTATCTTTGAAATCAAATGTGCCCCTTCACACATTGGTCAGAGGGTAGGTAGCAGATTAAAAAAACCCAAACCAGACCATGAAAAAGCCTGCACAACTGTTTGCCATACAAATAGTTTTCCTCAAGTGCCTATCAAGACTTGCTTTCTAAGAAAAGAAACTTGCTTTAAATTTTCTGTATTAGGATTGTGTTATTAATTGGGTCATGTGAGAACACTGACTGTAACGATGTTACCAACTGACAAATTCAGTGCAGATGGACTTCAAACATCCTTACCTTGATGAAGAAAAGATGGTTTCTCAGATACATTTGTGGAAGTGTCCCAGTGCCAAAGAGATCCATCCTCAGAACATGTAAATAAGTGATCAGGGTCGGAGGGATGGAAGTGAACTTCCCACACTGAAAGTATCAAACAAAACCACTTTAGAACAAGTCTCAACTACTTTGATCAATGCATTTGGATAGTATAATATAGACATGCATTTACAAGAACCCATGCCTCCATCAAAACCTTCCATTTTTAATTGTGTGTGGGTAGGAAACCCAAAGCTCCATCCTATGTTACATACTGCAGTTTTCCCTCTGTTGGCAGGGGGAAAGAAAAAAGAAGAAAAAAAAAAAAAAAGAAAAAAGACCATATTTTGTGGCATTTTCAGTACTGTGAAAAAAAGTCTTATCTGCATTCAAGCATTTTGCATAATATCATGTTGTCTTCCCTGCTATGAAGTTTAAATCTGCACATAGCATAGCATGCATTCCTTCCCAGGACACACATTATTTTGTGTCTAAATATCACAACTGCAGAAGACATTTAAGTCAGTAAAACTCAATATCAAGAAATATTTTTACTCCTTTAATTTAATTGGTACCATCAGATCACAAATTTTCAGCATAAAATTGCTGTCTTGTTCATGTAGTTACCAGGAAAGCGAGCTGCTTCAGCCCTGTGGAGACACCAAATGAATGTTGAGTCTCCCCTTTTTCCTCATGTTTTCAAGTTTGTTAGTATCTGCATTCTGCTTTACTCTATCTGCCTAACACTGCACCAGCTTCCATGGCTGTTTACACATTTACCCTGCTAGAAACACAGAAATTCTGATGAAATGCATCTAGTAGCTCATTAAAGAATTGATTACTAAGTCTACTTTTAGTTTAGAGTTCACTTTTACATAAGAAAGGTCTCCTATACAGAGAAGGAAGCCAACTGGATGAAAATGCATGGAGTAATAGTAGGTATCCTGTGAAGAGTATAGAGACAAAGACTGGGGATACAGAGTGAAGGCGGCCAAGGAGAAGCTGAACCTGAATCTGGCAAGGGATGAAAAGAACAGGAAGAGCTTCTACAGGTATGTCAACCAGAAAAGGAAGGTCCAAGAAGATGTATGCCCTCCAGTAATCAATGCTGGAAAACTGGTAACACTGGACAAGGACAAGGCTGAGCTACTCAACAACTTCCTTGCCTCAGTCTTCAATGGCAATCCCTCTTCCCATACGTCTTAAGTGGGTGGGCTGCAAAATAGGGTCTGGGGGAGCAAAGTCCTTCCCAGTGTAAGAGAAGCTCAGGTTCATGATCATGTAAAGAACCTAAACGTATGTAAATCTATGAAATGCATCCCAGAGTCCTGAAGGAATTGGACGGTGTAGCTGCCAAGCCACTCTCCATGTCTGAAAGGCTACGGCAGTCAGGTGAAGTACTAGGGGACTGGAAAAAGGGAAAGACGGACACAAACCCACGTTTAAAAAGAGTAGAAAGGAAGACCCTGAGAACTATGAACCTGTCAGCCTCAGCTCTGTTTTTCCTGGGAAAAACATGGAACAAATCTTCCTAGAAGCTATGCTAAAACACATGAAGGACATATGAGGGACTTCTTACAAGGGCATACAATGATAGGTCAAAGGCGAATGGCTTTAAACTGACAGAGTAGGTTTAGACCACATTATTAGGAAGAAATTCTTTACTTCTGAGAATGGTGAGGCACTGGAACAGGTTCCCCAGAGAAGCTGTGAATGCCTCATCCCTGAAATGTTCAAAGCCAGGTTGGATTGGCCTCTGAGCAACCTGGTCTAGTGGAAGGTGCCTCTACCTTTGGCAGGGGAGGTTGAAAGTAAATGAGCTTCAAGGTCCCTTCTAACCCAAACCATTCTATGATTCAATGAAGTAACAAGTATGTGATTGTTTTTTACCACAGTTACAACTTATTTTTACAGGAATAATTTCCTAAAATGCCACCTTCTTCTCCCCATCCATTTCAGATACTTACTTTCTGCTTCATGAGCATTTAGCAGGGACACTGGCATAGTACCCTGCCTGATGTCCCATATACTCAGCATTCCATCCTGGCCCCCCGTGGCCACAATATGCTGCTGATTGGGATGTCTATCCACACAGTGCAGTGGAACTCTGTCACCTGCCCTGCAAAGAGGAAAAAGCAAAACAACCAAATAACCCAAACACAAATTTTTTATTTAGTTTCTATTTTCCCTTTCTTAATCCCGAATTCAGCATCAGGAGCATTGACAGGCAAGGTACCAGTATGGACAGCACCTTCAATTCCCGTACCATCCGACCAGCCCAGGCTGCAGGCACATGACACCTACTGGAAGCCTGAGGTACGGCAGTAACTTGAAGCTACAGTCGGGTTCTGTGCTCTGTGGTACATACACATCTGACACCTACACAGCATCTGACAGCTTTATAAGAGTGAGATGCCTTGCAGGCAAATAATACTCTACATATACCAATAATAATAATAATAAAAATAATAATCTGATGTATAATTATACTTTTAGTATATATTAAGAGTTAAAAAGTGAGGCTGGGAACTAACAAAATCAGTCTATGAACAGCAATGGGAATTATTACACAGACAACAACAGGACTGTAATCTAGCTCATTTTGTTTTCTCACAGTACCTAGTAAGGCAAAAAGTTACCATTCAAATACGTTCCAAATGCCAGAAACCTTACATTAGGCCTGTGGAGAAAAACAAATATAAACAGATAAGGAGTTTGGGGTTGAGGATTAGAAGTTTTTTTTCTCAAAAAAGAGAAGTGTACAGGTATAATAGTCCTTCAAAAGTTAAATCATAAAACAGACTGCTAAACACAAAGCTGAGTCACAACAGTGATTCAGCCATTAAGCAGTCTGCCTTTGCTTATTTAAGTACCAAAGAAATCAAAATCCTTTTTTAAAAAATCAATGATTTACCATCCTGTTGTTAGGGAGCTATTAGGAAAGATTTGAATCAGATTATATAAAGCAGCACATGCTTTTCAATAAGTAAGTAAAAAAGCAGAGGTCTTACAAAGAAAATATTTGAGATGGCTCATTTCTTTGCTGTCTGAGGTCCCATATTTTCAACTGTCCAATTGAATTTACTGTCAAGATCTCAGTTGTGCGAAGGAAAGTCACTGCATGGAGTGTACTGCTGTCTGCATTGTCTGCAAGAAATGAGGAAAGCATTCAGGTAAACCTATGGAATGCTAGTCTCCATTTAATTGCAACAAAATAACTCTTAATAGAGAACAGAACACAGCTGCTTACTGCTCCAAAAGACTTTTACATAATCTCTAACTTTAGAGGTTTTTTCCTATGTTAACTCACTACAAACTTATGCACTACGTATTGCACTCTTAAATCCACTAAATAACCAAAATACCAAGGCATTCCTTTGCAACTATTGAATGAGGTACAAGAGTTCTACCTTCATGCTAGGGATTCAGCTTAGTGCTGGGGAAATGCCAAGGTGTCATTGAATTGGGAACCAGTAAAACACATTGCTTACACCATAGAACTCCATCCTGACAAACCTGAGAGCATCTTCGAAGATGTTCTCTCTCATCCCTTTCCAACTGCTATTGTAAAACCATGAACTTACAAATACCTAGATGAATATAGAAATATATCTGAAATATGCTTCAAGTATTTGAATTCTGGAGGGATATAGGAATAATATGGAACAAACATGTTCAACCTGGAGTACAGAAATCAAAACTCAACTAACTTTTTTGTTTTGTTGTAATAACATGAAAACAAACAAACCTCTCCAAACTAGACTAATTTTAAAAATTGGGTATTTCACATACCTATAGTTCTTACTGTGTCTTTTTGGTCAGCTCTGAAGAGATTTATTCTACCATCTTCTCCAACAGTGACAATTTCTGGGTTGTTGCAGACAACTCCAGTACAGGCTGCTCCACCACAAGATGTGTCTTGATCCACGTGATAATGGGCTTTCTCCCACCGGTGGTTGGCAGATAACGTCTAAGCAGTAACCAGACATGAAATTGTGGTCTTAAATAATGAAACTGATAGAACAAAGCTTCCAGAATACTCATGAAACCAGAAACAAGTGCCAGGAAAGCCACACTATTTCACAGGAATGAGAGCTTCCTACACAAATACGAATCAGGAGATCTAAATTTTCATCAACTCTTAAGCACACAACCCTTTTACAAAATGTTAATTATTTCTTCTCTGAACCACTGTTTTCACATGATCTAGCAATTAGAAATAACACTGTGGACTGTAAAATGTCTTCCACTAGGCTGATGTCTTCAATATTTTCCCAGGACAGGGGAAAAGAACTAAGATCTTTAGAAAACAAAAGGTCAGATCTTGATTGCAAGGAACTTAGTTCATTTTAGGTACCACACCAAAATACTAACTGACATTCACCTTTACTGTGTCATTGTGAACACATACAAATAGGTAATTATTTATTTATTTCCAGTGATTTACAATCAAAAGAAAAGACTACAGAGTTTACATATCTTCCTTCACATGGCACTCTTGAGAATTCATTCATAATTTGTTAGAATTGAACATGAGTTATTTAGTTCAAGAATGCAAAAACTCTGATAAGGCAGGTACAAGTCCATTAATACCTACTGCCCCAAAACACTCTAATGTCTTAAAGTATGTTTTCAGTGAGTGGGCTGTTTGGTTTCAGATACAGGTGAGGAGACACCCCAGTCTGTCTTGCTCTGGAATCTAGTTTACGTAGCATGCGTGCAAAACGCTATTTTCTTTCCTCATATGTGTAAAATCAAAGGTTTTTTTTAACAGACTTTAAAAAGAAATTGATTCTGGTAGCCAGATGTTTTTAATGCTGAGATCAAAGTGACCTGTGATACAGAGAACAGCATCTTAAAGCCAGTGTATGTCATATACCTGGTTATTTTGATGATGACGGAATATAGTTACAGTTCCTGTTGATGAGGCAACCACGATTCTCTCTTGATCCAAAAACTATAGAGAGAGATGACAAGAATGCTGTTAGACAATGTTAGTACCAAGATGACAATTTTGATCTTAGCGTAACCTAAATTATTGGTGGGTGGAGGAGAAAAAAAAACAACCCCACAAAGCAACATTGATTGTTTTTGTCCTTTTTCTTCGTAAGAATTTTTTGGCCAATCTCAGCACTTTAACAGTTCACTGTCACTTAAGTTCTCCTAAGGGACAAGTCCTTAAAAAGTACGGATCTATTCAACACAGCTATTTTACCTGCATATCCATAACATCACCGTTGTGCTGGATGTCACACAGCAGATGAGGTTCCCCATGATATTCACCATTGAGGCCCGCATTTCCAAGGTCGCCAGCCGACCAAATGGAGATCCTGTTATCCTGAACGGAAACGATACCACATTCACTCGAAAGCTTTTGAAAGTACCAAGCAGTAAGCCTCAGCCAGGACAAGCTGCGCACCGCTCGTGAGGAAGCCGCTTCCTGCCATTGGGAAGCGCTTGCCCAGGGGGATAACGCTGCCGAGCGGCGGGGCGGCCCCGCGGCTTCCTCGGGGACGCGAGCACGGCACGGTCAAGTGAAGGGCGGGACTGCCGAGCCAGGCAGTGCTCACGGCCGGCTCTGGCCCCGCTCTCCCGCACCAAGCGGCGGAGGCACAGGCGACCGAGGTGGCGTGGAGTGCCGCCGCAACCGCCCGCCCCGCGCCCCGGCGGGAAGGTCGCGCCGCGCCTCCGG
>VWYP01010272.1:552692-568617 GCA_013400435.1 Pycnonotus jocosus
CCCTCCAGTCTTTCAGGCCCGGGCTGAACAACGCAGCGGGAGCCCCCGGGTTTGGGAATCGCGCCGAAGCGGCCGCGGCTGTTTGTGTGGCGTGAAAGGGGCGTGTGGCAGCAGTCCCTCCTCCCCCCTCCCCGGAGGGGTCCGGAGTGGGTCCGCTCGAAGGGCTGGGCTGGGACCGCAGGAACAGGAGAGGAGCTGTCGGGGTTGCGGAGTCGTGCTGTGGCAGCCGAGCTGTGCGGTGGCTGCCCGGCACTGGGCGCTCCCTTGTGCTCACCCAGGGTTTGTGCTGTCCCCGTGCTGAACGTGGAAGGTGTTGGGCGGGCGATTCTTCGCCGATGTACTTCAGTACATCCTGAAGTCTGCAGGTCCTGAGAGGACCGAGAGACAACACCTTCTATATTCCGAGCTCCCATTTTTTATATTAGAATAGAATTAACTTCTTTTAAATATTCTTACAATCTGTCTCGTCTCTACTCCTGGCCTTTTCCCTTCCTCTTCTCAAGTCCTTGTCCTAGACGTAAGAGGATGTAGATCTGGAGCCTGTGTTATGGCAGTTTTCTCCTATTTTAGTGATACTACAAGACCACAGACAAGTTCAGCTGTATGTCCTCCTCATTATTCTGGTGTCATAGGAGAATCACCCTTGTTGTTTTCTCCTTTCTCCTTTTCTCTGCTTATGTTAGATCATCAGATCCTGTGGTCTTTTCCAGTATTTCTTTTGACAACTATCACATCCACCAGAATAATACATGCTGAAGTGACTTTCTGTTTCCCTGTAAAAACTACTAATTGTTGTAGAGTTTCATTGTAAAAAATCTGTTTAATAAATAGATAATAACTTCTCTAGTTACAAGTGTTGCAATGCATTTATTTTTGTTTTGTTCTGCAACTGAAAAGGCTGGAAATACTGTTTTAGTGAAATACTGCTGTTCTCTTACACAGCAGGGAAAAACTTTCTCACATAAAAATCAACGTTAAGCTCCAAAATACATCCAAAAAGCAGTTATTGCCAGAATAGTCTGTGGTGCTCAGAACCTGAAGGCAAAACCTGTTTCTTTGTTGCAGAAGACAATGACAGTTTTTCAACACATGGAAACTGTTTAGGGCGTTGCAAATAATGATGACAAAGCTAAAAACCACTGTAGTTTGTGTACAGCAATGGTTGTATGGGAAGAGGAAAGTGAAATAGAGGAGCTCAATATTGTAATGTCAAAGTATGCACTGATGGTAATTTCCTGGAAAATTATAGTCTGTAATCTCCCCCTCTCTGTTTTGCATGTGCATGACAGAATGTTTTGAGAGGAGTTAAACAGGGAAATAAATAGTGGATTGGCAATAAAATATTGTGGAAGCACAGGGGCCTTTGATCTCGCAGCAAGATTGTGTTGTCACTTCAGAGGGACTCCTGTCCTGGTGTTGGGCTTTATCAGTGCAGAGCAGCTGCTGAGTTGGACCGTAACTTGCAGGTTAGGGTTCCTCAGGTAAGATGATACCTTGTTGCTAAAGTTCGGAGCAGATTTAGAAGAAAATACTGTTTAATGTGATACAATTCTCTCAGATATGTTTCAACAAACTTAAAAATCATTGGTTACAGAAAGATTAAAATGTTCCAGAGAATTCTTTTGGAGTAAATAATGGATCCATCAATGTATTTTCCCCTCTCTAAAAACAGCTGCATAGCATTTACAGCATTTTATGCTAAAAGTAAGAATACAAAGTGCATGAGGTTAATTTAATGTTGTCCAGTGTTTATCTTGTGTGTAACTTAGTAAATGTGTGTGCAATGTAGTGTCTATTTTATATAAGTTAAATAAAATAGTGCAGGTTGTAGTGACACAGTATGTTTTCTTCTGCAGCAGATCCTGGTAGAGAGGTTCTTGCCCCTTCCCTGATGCCACAATTCCTCTCTTGGTTGTTCTGGTAGAATTGCTGGTGAGGGAGGCAGTGCTGTGAGGCTGGGTCACTTTCTCATCACTTGTGAAACATCAAGATTTAAACTCGTCAATGTTTGTGAGCTGTTGTGCTGTTATGGGTAGAAAAGCCATGAACTTGGTTGTGGGTAAATGAGGGCTGGGGAGAATGGGAACTTAATAAAGTGCTTTTGCTTCCAAATAAAAACATCAATGGAAGATTCCTGTAGGCTACGTATTCTTTTCCTTTAAAACAGCTGTATGATTATTCTTCATTATAAGATGTTATTGACAGTTACTGGCGCTTCTGTTTTGTGGCAATAAAGTTTTCCATTTCATGACATTTGCTTTACTGCTCACTTCACTGTTGGTTTAACTATAGAATTAACTTTTCTGTAATGGTAACAATCATTGTGTTAGGGCAGTGAGAAGTGATTTTGGGTATTTGCAATGCAGATTTAGGCAGTTATTCTTTACAGGCTTTATCTTTACTGTCCTGTCTTGAACAAACTAGTAAAGAGGGCCCTGGAACCGTGCATGTTTTTCAGCACATGCTTAGGGAGAAAGTGACTCAAGAAGGTTGCAGTACATTGCTTTGTTGTTTTGATTTTTAACTTCTTGTTGCATTGTAAACATATTTTACGCTGTTAATTTGAGGCATCGTAGATCCACAATTTGACATATGCAAAATAAACTTGTTTAAAACACTCTGTTCACAACAAAAATGCTGTCCTTGAACGTGCTGTTGCTACAAGGTGTTCAGCTGCTTTGTTTCAGTGATTCTTGAAAGTACTTCTCATTTTTTAAAAGTGCCTTTTTAAAATCTGAATTATTCTTTCTTCATTAAAGCCCAAAACAAATACAGAGGAATTATTTAAATCTTTGCTTCTTCCTAACTGAAAATAGTTGAACATGTGCCTTCAAGCTTGAGTAAACCTTCCCCTAAAATATATTTAAAGTAAGATCTTTTAGAAGGCAACATTTCTGGGAAACTCTCTAAATGCAGGTTACTGTGGGGTTAGAAATCATGCTAAACACAGAAATAACTGCCCGTGTTAAATAACTCTGACAGGAGTTGTTTTTGTTTTTGTTTTTTTTAATTATGAATCTGTCATATAGAGGTGCTGAGGAAGGGAGAAAAAGAATTGGTGAGTTATTTACTGTTGTCTTGCTTGGTTGAAAGGCTTTTGATTCTAAATCTGTAACTTTTTTCTCTTCCCTGTATCTTCAGCTCTCCGCTGAGAGGTCACTATTAGATCATTTCATCTTCTGTCTTTCATACTTGGGCTTTTGCCAAGTCCTGTTACTTTGCATGCCAACATCTTAGAAATCAGCTTTTCTTTCCCACCTGAAGGACAGAAAAATTGGTTCCCTGTCCAATTCACAAGCAAAGTTTGCCAAGTTTCCTTATTGTGCCTTTTTCCTCCAGTCAATGTCATGCTGCCATGTGACAGGCTTGCTTTGCTTATTGCTCTGATGGTATTGTGTCAATGGTGTTCCAACACATTTACCTGCTCTTGAACCCACATTTCTCAGTGAAAGTGAAGGTCAATTAACTGGGCTGTGGCTGAAGTTGTTAACTATCCGTGGATTTGTTTCTTGCGATGTTCTTTTACCTTCTTCACCTAATAAACTTGTGTCACAAAAGTTAGCAACTCTTGTGCCTCACATGAGATCAGTTCCTTAATCTTTCAGTGTGAATGATGCTTCCAACCAGTGTCTGTTCAAGTACTATCAGGGTCTGAGAATTCTATTTTTAAACATGCTAAAGGTATTTCTCCAAGTGTTTTAATTATTTAGTTACTAAATAATTAAAAATGACTTCTTGGCACACATTGTCGTGATGAAGGCTTATCTGCAATGAATCTGCACCTTTGGTGCAGGTTTCTGGTTGCTGAGGACAAATCTCTTTGGGAACTGCCATGATTGGGAAAGCATTGGATAAAGTAAGCCTAAGCTAGGTTCAGCCAGCAGTAGACATTGGTTTGGTTTTGTTTATTTTCCCCTGTCATGTCTTTTCTCTGGGTTTATCCAAATCTCTTCTACATCGAATTTTGCTTAAGGAAGACTAATGTAACTTGGATGAACATGAAGAAGGGAAATGATAATGGAAATTCAGACCAAATTTAATGACTCCCCTGTAAAAGCACTTGTGCTGCCTGTAATGTGCATTCAGTGACCACCCTTTCCTTCACCATGAATATACTGAGGCTTCAGTGACCAAGCATTGTAACTTATGACCTGGCACTGAAACGGTTAGAAAGTGAACTATTTTTTTCAATTAAAAATTAACACATCCACTGATATGTTAATTTAAGAATATCTAAAATTTCTTAAATTTAGTTCATGTCTCAGGTGGCAGACTTGAAATCTGTGATGCTATTTTTTAAAGCATTGAGATTAAAAAAAAAATGCTAGCAGGTAATTTGAATAACTGCCTAAAGGAGTTGTTGTGAAAGTTTGTTATTTTTAAGTAAGATGTGTTTTTTAATGACTCGACCATATCAGTGAAATGATTTGAAGGAATTTCTACACCCTTGATCTTTTAAGAGGAAGGCCTTCAAGTAAATCAAGACAACTAAATATCCCAGATAATAGGAAATGATAACAGAAAGAAAAAGCCCAATCTGAATTTAAAAACATTTATCATTTATTGGTGTGTAAATTAAGATTGTGTTCTTAATTGGTTCTTTGTTGTTGGCATGGTTTTTTTCCCTTAATGTTAGACAGGGTGTCAATGTAATGTTAAAAACATACCCATACTTTCCCAGAAACTCCCAAAATTCAGTGCATCAAAATCCAAGTCCTTGATCATTCAAGAAAAAAAAAGAGGACATTTTTTTCTGAGTATTTACATCACAAATTTTAATAACTCCTAATAAATAATTTTAATTAAAATGTTTCATTCTTTTGCTTGATTGAAGATATATTTTTATTTTTGTATGTGAATATAATGGCATGATATGATTTTTTCCTGGTGGTCTGAAGCTGCCTAGTAATCCATAGCAAAATGGAAATGATACTGCAAATGTGTCCAAAACAGGTCATTACTGCTGCATGTAAACATTTTAAAAAAAGAGAATCTTGTGTGGTTTAGCTTCAGTATAGCTCTAAAGTTTTCTTTTAATGCTGCTGTTTCTTTCGTCCTGATGTATCAAGAGATCAATAAGAGCTACTGGAAAGCTGAGAAAGAAATGTATAATGTTAATGTTCTTTTGACTGATTGTTTATGTGAATGTTATCCCTCAAAGTCATGTTCTTTAGTGCTACATAACACTCTGGGTAAATAATTTTATTAAATTTTATTAGGTTATTTTTATTAATGCTTTAATTTTTAATTTAAATTACTAACAATTGGGAAAAAGTGAGTGAACTCTTTTAAAGCTTGAGATCAGTAAACTGTGGACTTCTCCTGGACTGGCTGAGTTATATTTTAAGACTTCAGAACCTGAATACTTGAATAGTGGACTTCAGCACAAAATAGTTTTGAATATTTCCACTGTTGAAATACAGCTTCAGAAATTCTTCCTAATTCCTGCTGTAGTACAGCTCTGTCATTTTTGTCCCAAGAGTCAGGGTAATATTTTGCTGATCTTCTGATTTTCCTCAATTCCTGTGTAGTACTAGTGCCTGTCTTAATGAAACCACCTTCATAATAGCAAACTCTTCATGTGGTCTAGCTGCTGGTCTTAGCAGCATTGGCTTTTCTGAAAAGTGCAGAGTGGTTGCATGGAATCTGCTCAGTAAGGTGTGAGATGTGCACCGTCTGCCTTCTTTACAGATCTAAAGCTGTAAGGAGTTTTGCCTCAAGCCTTACTATGAGGAGAGTTCTCTGTCTGTCTGATCCAGCTGAGTTTATTTTAACCTCTGCAACATTTTTTTTCATTATTGTTGGTGATTGTTGCCAGTTTGTATTGACCTCTTTAGTTTTGACTTTCCATATGATGTGTAAGTGAAGTTCAGCTTTCTCAAATGTTGAGGGATTAAGGAGCGCTCAGAGGTTAAACTCTCCCTCATCTGCATGTGGGTGTTGAAGTTCATTGGAAGATGAGGTTCTGTGTTTTTGCATGCTGAAACCAACCTTACAGTTACTTTCTTCTTTTGTGTACCCCTCAAAGTTTCTTCATTCAGCTGCTGATACCAAATTCAACATAACCATTATTATAAATGTGATTGCATTGCAGAGGACTTCTCTGTAAATCTGTGCGCTGCAAGGCTGTGTTAGCAGGCCTTTCTCCTCCCCCAGAGAAGAAAATTGTTAGTACCAACTTTGCAACATTGGCCTATGGTAGGAGAGGGCAATACAGCTGTGGTTAAAATGTCTAAATTGGTTAACTGCAGACTTTCAGATCCGTGAAAATGAATAGAAAACTCTTACATGTTGCACCAAAGCGGATGGGTTGTTTTTGAAGGTGATTCTAATTAAATAGAGAAGGAATACTACCTTAAAGTGAAATGTTGATGGGTGAGCTTGTATTTAACTGAAGCTTGAGGCTGTATATTGGTTTGTTGTGCTGAGCCTAGCTTATGATTCCCGTGTTGTTTTACCTCTGCAGGTTTTGAGTAGCATTTAAATGGTAATTGAATATTTATTATTACTATTATTACTCCCATTATTTTTAGTTTCTGTCACTTTGGAATTTTCATGGGACTTGATATCTGTGTTTCATTTCTGCAGTGTAAGATTAGCTCTGATGGACTCTTGCTTTCCTCAGTCTTTCTGTCGTTGTGTCTCTGAACCATAGACTCTCAAGTGATTCCTTCCAGTGAGCTGTGTGCAACATCCTGTTTGGATAATGTTTGGATATTGTGGATCCAAATCACAGTGACAATAGATGGGCAGCTGAATATTTGAGGCAGATAACTCTTAAATTATCAGCAAAGCACAAGAAGTTTGCATGTATGAGTGGTATAAGAAACACTTGTTTGCAAACACCTACTTTCAATTTCTTTAGCACAAAGAGCTTTGTATGTTTTGGGTCAGTGTCTGTTATTGGATCTTAGGGTGCTGATGCATCACTTCTTGTTCTGAGTGCTTTCTTTGTGTTCATGCCTTACAGTGAAATCTTCCTATGCTCGTTACTTAAATATAATTCTGTTAACTGAACCTCATTCTTTCCCATCTTTTTTCTTCCTGTGCTCAAACAAAAAGACTCTGAGTTTTAAAATGTTGGTTGATCAGGTGCTTAAAACCAACAAACTTCTCATTGCTTGGAAATCAAGATGTGGTTCTGTTCCAGCCTATTCTCTGGAAAGCTGCTAGCGGATTTGCATGGGTCAGATGGAGACTGTCATTTGACACTGTCCTTCACTGTATCCATGTCTTTAAAAGCGGGAGGCATGGATTAGACGGATGGACCATTTGATAGATAAGGCTGGATGGTGGCACTCAAGAGAGTTGTGGTCAAGAGCTCTACGTTCAAGTGTAGACCATGACGGGTGGTGTTCCTCAGGGGTTGGCACTTGGGCTGGTGTTGTTTAACATCTTTGTCATTGGCATTGACAGCGGGATCGAGTGCACCCTCTGCGGGTTTGTGGAGAGCAGTGTCCGCATCAAGAGCGATGCAGCCATCGGGGTGAGGGGGGCAACTCTGCCGCTCTGCTCTGCTCTGCTCTGCTCTGGTGAGAGCCCACCTGGAGCGCTGCATCCAGCTCTGGGGCCCTCGACATAAGAAGGAACTAGTTGACCTTCAAGGTTTCTTCTAACCCAAACCATTCTATGATTTGTTATATCAGTAATTTAATCTACATGAATGAATCTTTTGTAATGTAAAGCTGTATGTGCTTTGCATCATGCCATAAGACTTCTGAATGATTTAAAAATATCTCTGTTTTGCTGAAAATTCATCTTCCTAAGTGAAGTATTTTGCAGTGGTTATGGAGAAAGTAATCTAAGCTGAACTATGTGGATGCTGAAGTAGTTGCACAGTAAATGGTTTTGGGATTTGCAAGAGCATTTTTTTAATACATAAACTCAGCCCCAGGAGGAGTTTGAGTAGGTGTAATGGTTTGTATCGTAAGCTTGTGTGCTGGATCATGTGGCAATGACACATCCTCTTTTCTGGTCTGGAAGGCAGTGCCGGTATAAATGTTGCTAGTATTTCATGGTTTGGTTAGAAAGTGTTTGATCAACAGTCAGGATATCTTCAGTGGGGTAAGCAATTCTTTGAAACATAAGCACTTCAGTAGTGCATTTGTTGCTAGATAAAAGACAGAATAAAAATATATGTTGTTTACTTGTTTCAAGTCCATGGTGTCTTTTCAGACTCTTCTTTCCTTACTCTCTGACAGCCAACTGCCCAGTTTCCCAGGTTACATTCAACAGTGGTGTATTCCCACCTTCAAGTCCAAGGATTGCTCTGAGCTCTTTTCCTGCTTTCATGGTGTTATTTGTGGAAAAGAGGCAGACCAGAGAGAGTTTTCAAAACATGCTCCAATTATGTCAAGTTGTCATTGCCTCAGCCTCTGCTGAGAGTAACTCCTGAACTTGGCAGGCAGTGCTCCACTGTTAAGTACTTACTTTTTGGTTTCAGCCCTTTGAAGCTTGGGAGTTGTGCTGATATAGCTCTGTTTTATTTGAGTTTGCTCTTTATTTCAAGCTGTCAGTGTGTTTGTGTATTATTCTTTCCATGTAAACACTTTAATACCTGATTTGTTTGCAGCACATACTGATTATCGGTCTCGAAACCCAACAACTCAAGGAGAGTTTTCTCTGCACGTTATAATTGGAAAGGATATTTACTGTGTATTTAATTATGAATTATTTTCTTGCAATATACAGCTTCATTTTAAGATTTAGAAAATGTTTTTAGTTAGCATTTTATTTACAGTTAGTTTATTTTTGATCTGGTTTTTTTGGTAGAGATGGCATGAAATTAGAATGTCTTCTTTGCAATATAAGCTTCTATTATTGGCTTCTTTAGGGGATATACTTGTTTTCTGGACTTAATTGAAAATTTGATAGAGACATGTTTCAGACAGAATTAAGAAGCTGGCAGCTGGTCATCTTGGGACTGGCAGGAAAGAAAGGAGTTTGTTGAAGTTTGATTAGCAACCTTACAGTTGCTATGCTTCCCTATATTCAACTGTGAGACTAAGGAAAAAAATCTTACTGTTTTCAACACAATAAAACTTACAACTAAGTCAATATTGGCCTTATTGTTTAGGGCTTAATTGTTTTGCTTATTTCCCACCTAAAATTTTATGTTATTTCCAACACAGAATAAGCAAATTTGAAAAGCAGACTTAATCTATGGGGGGATAGCTGAGAGGGTGTTGGATTTTTTAGTGAGGATGGAGCATTATTCAATAATTGAAATAAAAGGCTTGACAGCAGATTCAGCTTCTCCCACAGATTCTGCTGGGTACTCTGAGTATGGATAACTTTCTTCAATTCATATTTACTGACCAAAAAGATGACAATAATCAAAGATTCTTCAAGTCAGCAAATCTCATGACTGTTTGCTGAATGAGGGCGTCCTGAATGCTCAAAATCTGTAGAATGTTTGTAGTTTCTGTTTCCAGGGCTTTTTGTAATTTGCCTGTCAGTGTAAGCATCTTATTTGATCGTTGTACGTATTTTTACTGGAGTTAAATCTTGTGAAATTAGAGAAGATTGTTGGCCTTATCATACGGCCCTGCAGTTGCATTTCAAAGCTGGAAGCTTATTTTTTTTGTTCTCTGCATGTTTATTCCACAAAGCACAAAAAGAAAGAGCAGGTGGCTCCCTATAGTTCTAGAATATATGCACTTCCCTGCATGTAAAGAAATCACGATTTGAGACCTTCTGTGAGTTCTCAGCTACTGCCTTTTAGCATCCCTAGAGCCTTTTAGCACCCAGAGCCTTTATCTCTTCACTTTTGTTACAATCAGCCTTGCTTATTCTTCTTTTTTTTTAAGTATATTTGATTTGGAGATTCCTAATGAGATTTTAAGAGTAATAGTTTGATTTTTTTGTTTCTATGCTTTGTTCACAGAACTGCTATACAACTAATCCAACTAATTTCTAGTGGTCAGGGAACACATTTTTCTCCTTACTATACTCTGTTTTTAGTGCCAATGTATTAATGGATTGATTTGTTTGTTTTCTTTTGGGTACAATTTTGCTCAGTGAGTAAACTTAAGAACTGCTGCAAATGCCTGCTGGCTCAGATTAAAACCTTGGATTGAAATTAATTTCCTCTAACTGGAACTGCTGTAGTATTCAGTTCAAAATGAAGTAAAAGAACAGGATATGTCTAATGTGTAGAGACTATAAGTGGAGTTAATGCTTTTTCTGGAACTTACCAGATACAGAAATATTTTTAAAAAATAATACTTTTTAAAAGGAATTGTTTTCCTTTTAAACTTTATTATAACTTCCCTTAGAAATAGACCTTTAGATTTGCAGTTCTATGTGATACTCTGTCTTCAGACCAAAAAGGAATATGATCTGAGCAGTTATTTTCCTTTCTGAATTCATGTCTATGTTATATAGGATAATTAATTCTGGACATAGATAATAGATAAGGAAAAAAAGACAGGAAAATCCCATGATTAATAGGTGTAGTTGGGAGCACCCAGTAAACAGTCAGGAAAGGCTTGGCAGAAGTTAGCCCAGTCCCGGGCACACGTGTGGTTTGTTGGTGGTACTTAAAAAAAACCCTCACTGTGCAACTTCAGGACAATCTTACAGAAGTTCCGTAATCTGCTTTTCATGTTTTGGGTTAGACACTAACGGTGCTCAAATGATCTTTTTTTTTTTCTTTTAAAGTATAATTTTGCAAATAAATTCTTATTTAAAGAAAGTAGTTAATGAAGCAATCCATCTTTGAAATGTCAGTTATTTGTTGTTTATATCATCTTTCGATGCAGGTAATTAGTTAATTTCTTCCTTTTGTTTTCCAAAGCTTTCTGTTATTCATGAATGGGCTCTTCAGAACTTCAAAAATATAATTATCAATGTTTAAAAAACTTCAGTAAAGCAGCAAGGAAACATGGCTGCTTCTGACATTTTACATGCATGTGCATTTATATTTTATTTTGAAGTGTAAAAAGATTGTTTGATATAAAAACTTTTTGGCCTCAGTCTGCCCCAGCATAAGAATTCTGATTCAGTGGGAGTTTCTTTACAAAAGGATTTTTTTTCTTTGGTAACACAAGACAAACAGATGTGGAAACTAAAGTACTGAGCGATGACAGTTCAACTTCACATTTCCAACTTGCTTTTGTATATTTTTCAATAAGTACTTGTATAGCTTCTTAGAAATATGAAGGACATCTTGTTTGGTGTATATAGTAACACTAATTTCTTACTGACTATATTTTCAGGATTTATCAAAGGTGTGCGTGAAGTTGAGTTTTCCTAGGGCGTAGATCTTTGCCAATGGTTTCAGAAAAGCATTTGTAACTGCAGGGGAAGTCTTGTTCAACATTCTCTGGCTTAAGCATCGTTTGATCTCTGGACCCCAGATTTAATTTTAATTTTAGTATCACAGAAGGATTTGGGCTGGAAGGGACCTTTAGAGAGGATGTAGTTCAACCCCTGCCATGGGCGGAATGATGGGGATGAGAGTGTTAGAGATCTGTGGAAGGCGCCTGATTTCTCACAAAGCTATGAATGTGTTAACACATTTCACAGACTTCTGCACTGCAGAAGAGAAACAATGCCTTCATTTTTATATATTTTTTCTGTTTATAGAAAATGGAATAATCAAAACAGACAAGGTATTTGAAGTAATGCTGGCTACAGACCGTTGCCACTATGCAAAATACAACCCTTACATGGACTCTCCACAGTCTATAGGTAAGAGCATCTTGCAAAAGTGATTGAGATTGTTTTCATTTGAGTAACTTCGACTGCTTTTGTCATTTATGTGTTAAGAGTGTGGAAATAATTTTTTTTAACTTAGAAGGTTGTTTAGTTCTTCATCAATTTATTGCATACCTTTTAACTAAGCTTCAATTTCTTGTGAAATGCAGTTGGCATATTTGGATACATCAGATAGAGATGTTTTTCAGCCACTATTAATATGTGTAAATATGTGTTTATTTTTCAAATCACGGCATCTTGAGATGGTGCAGCTGATGTAAATACTTAAAAATAATTTGCATCCAGTTTATGGTAGAAACATTCCCTATCTTTACAGAAATTATTCTGTTGAGACCAATGCAAACTTTCTTAAACCATTTGTGAAATCTTTAAAAATAGGCTTTGAATGAGAAGGTCTACTGATCGGACAGTTGTTTTTCATCCTGGTCCCAGTTTTATCTTTCCAAGACAAGAGAAAGAGCTATGTAGATGTACTAATTTCTTTTTTCTGGATTTTCTCCCTGGCTTTACTAGTATGTGGTGAGTGAAGGATTATATTAGGATTTTGTTAATTATATAGGAAAATGAAAAAATATTTTAAGATACACACTCAAAGCCTTATGTATCTTTACAAAAACAAATATAGGTGAGTGTTCCTCCCATTCTTGTAGGTGTTTGTCCTCATTTGCTGTTTGCAGAATACACGAGGTTGTTCTCCAGACGTTCTATGGTTGCCACTACATGAAACTCGAATGAACAAATTCCAGTTTTTACATAGGGGCTGAGTGAAAAAGGAATTACATTATTCTGGGAGACATTACTTTTCTGAATTAAACCTGTTTGCTCAATATGTGATATTCATTCAATGTGTATGACAAAATGGAGATTGTAGCTGAGATCAAGGATAAAATTCTTTTTTTTTTCCTGTCCAGAGTTGACACAGCATAGCTTTGAGCTGATGTGCTGTAACTCACTTCTGATGTAGAGTACCTGTGTAACTGCTGGGGTGTGGATGTTGTACCCTGAATGAGGCTGACAGTGAAGGGGTTGCACTTTACAGTCAAGGTAATAAAGATTGTAAGGTTGCTGTCTGAACAACAATGAACATCTTCCATTCTCTTGTTTCACAGGTTTCCAAGCAACAATCAGTGCTCCACATATGGTAAGCTTTAAACTTAAGTGATTAGTAGTGATTTTATAAACATGTACTTACCCTAGTAAATGCAATGAGCAGTTGATTGCAGTGACACTTTTGTGAACTGCCTACTGGGAGGAAGTAGAAAAGATTGATCAAGACTTTTCTTGCAGATGTACAGTAATAGGATGAGGGGTAGTGGGCAAAAAAAATGCAACATAGGAAATTCTGATTGGTTTCTAGAGTTAAAACAAAAAAATTGAGGGTAGTTAACCACTGAAACAGGCTTTGCAGCTTGTGGAGATTCTGTTCTTTGATATACAAAGAAACTCACTGAACAGGGTTGTTATAAGCAATTTAAAATGCCCCTGTATTGAAAGAGGACTGGACTAGAAGATTTCCAGAGGTCTTTCCATTGTAAATTACTCTGCAGTATATAAAATGAGAATTCAGGAGTGAATGACAGTGATTCCTATAGTATGGTACTGCTGTAATGCCTTTCAGCCTTTGGACGGGAAAAAAAGATACATTGTACTTAGTTGCGGGGATTTTTGCCAAGAGGTTTGAGACCAGGGTGAGTGTTCCAGTTGGGATTTCAGTTCATACATCTAACCCAGGTATAATTTTTCTGTGTATCTTTGAGATAAAATGTGAATAGAAGCATGTATTTTGTCTTTGTGATGTTTGGAAAGTATCAAAAAATACTAAAAGTCTGCTTTTCTTAACTAAAACCTTTGTAGTTGGCTTAGAATTTACCTAGTTATTAGTATGAAAAAATCAGGAATTTTGTATAGAGATGTTAATGGTATTATTCAAGAAAAGATAGAAAAAAGTACTGGTGCAAAGAGGAAAAATAAGTAGTAATTATGCTTCAAAATTTTAAATTCAGATTTTAAGTTAGTGCTCAACACTAGTAGTATATGAAGTATTAGAGCAAAAAGGTAATATATCCTCTAAGCAAATATTAACAAGGAATGTTCTAACAGACAGTATTCTAATTATGTGTGTTTTGTGGGTGGGATGGATTAAGCTGTGAAAGAGTGTGGTAATGGCTGTCTCTGAAACATGAAGGAACAAATTGGTTTTTTAGTGTGCAGCCTAAGCTTAGTTTGTTTACTGGTTCACCACGTAGCAAAGCAAAAGCTGTCAAGTGTGTCTAGAGACTCCTGCATTTCATACGTGAGCCTGGCTGTCTGCCTTTGTAAGAGACAACTTCTTTTTCCTATTCTTTGGTTCAGCAAGTGGGCAGGTAATACAGGAGGTAGTTTTAATTTTTCTTGATGCCATTTTTCTTGATGCTCTAGAGCTGCCTTCTTCCTAGCTAGCTTTTGTACCAGCTTATTTCAATGCATATGGCATAATAAACTAAATTCTTTATTGGTCATACACCATCAGAATAGTAGGAGTCACCAGACCTGAGGAGAAATAAACTGATTTATAGTGTCTTTCCCAATAGAGTCTGTGCTAGAAGCTTGAATGGTCAGATGAGGCTTTGTATATGGATGCTAACAAAAAAAAATACACTCATGAAATTTGTTGAAGCTAGTGAAATAACAATGATTATATCATGTAGTTAACTCCTTCCCCCCCATTTTTTTGTAATAGAAATGATTCTGAAATTTGTTACACAAATGCTCAGGGCATTTCTCAAGATCTTTGAAGAAATTAACATATTTTGAGTAAAACAGACACTTAAAATAATTCGAAATTTTCTTTCTCTGTCTTCTCTTAGCATGCATATGCACTTGAACTTCTGTCTGATCAGTTACATGAAGGAGCCAAAGCACTTGATGTAGGATCTGGAAGTGGAATTCTTACAGCATGCTTTTCGCGAATGGTGAGTTATTTAGTTTAATCTCTTGATCACCAGAACTGCTTGAACTCGAGTGTAACTCTGAATTAGAGGCCAAAAAAAAGCATCCTTCGTAGTGGACTGAAGAATATTATACAGAGAATAACTTACTCTTCTGGTGTGATTGGTACCCATTTCTTATGGTAGCTGATAGTAGATGTTCAAGTTAAATGGTCCAATAAATTGTAATGTAAATTGTGTAATGGTGAAGAAACGGCCACTAGTACAACTTCCTAAAGGAAGTTTAGGGTTTTTGGATTGCTTTGGGTTTTTTAAAATTATTGAATTTTAGTTGTTGTTTTATATCTTGAAGGAAGATGTTTGTCTTGAACAGGTCCATTTTTGTTATCTTGTGTGTCTATGAATGTTCTCATTGTGATAAATTGTCAGGGATTCCTGTTATGATGAGAGCTTAGTGAAGTGTAAAAGAATCTTGTTTCCACAGGAAAAAATCTTGTGTATATATATAAATTATCTTTGAATTTAATTGCTTTCCTTTTTTGTTATATTGCACAAGCATTACTATAAGTGTCCATTTAACATTTTGTAAGTTAGATATTAATTTGAATTTTACATCTTTGCCAAGTAACCTAATCTCAGTTGTATCATTCAACCTGTACCTAAGGAATTTTCTGTGTTCTTCCCTATCTTACATTAAGGAAAAAAAAGATGAAAAATTTTGGATTTTAGTGGCTGTAGCTATTGTATTGTTAGACTGATTCATGGAGAGGAATATAATCAGTTCTTCTTTCACTGTTCCAGGGCTTTATGATTAGTAGGGACCTTCATTAAACTGCCAACTAGATTTCTTGTTTTGTCTTTCTGCAAAGTTAATTTGAAATGTGTTGATACATATGATAATTTCTCGTTTAGTTTTTTTTGCTGCTTAGTTTTCTGTTTTCAAGCACCAATCTGAATCTGCAATCACTTCTGTTTCCATGTTAAGAATTAGCTCAGAATGTTTAGGACTGGGCAATGCATTTGCAAAAGTATTTAGGTTTCTAAGTGTTAGCTGCAAAATTAAAAAAAAAAGGTAGTTGAAATAAGTAAAGCAAACTGCAGTTTAGAGGAAATCTTAAATGGCACTTAATTCAACAACTGCCTATTAGTTTTGGTCTGTGAAGTCAGTAATCAAACTCTAGCATGGGAACACCAATCCTACAAACATTAATACTTTTGTCCAGGCTATATGTATTTCTCATTGAAGTTATCAATGCATAAAGGAATAGCCATTTTCA
>VWYP01010273.1:0-20805 GCA_013400435.1 Pycnonotus jocosus
CTGCCCCTTGTCACCAAATCTGCTCCTTGTCACTAAACCTGCCCCTTGTCATCAAACCTCCCCCATGTCACCAAACCTTATCCATGTCACCAAACCTGCCCCTTATCACCAAACCTGCCCCATGTCACCAAACCTGCCCCTTGTCACCAAACCTGCCACATGTCATCAAACCTGCTCCATGCCACCCCAGTGTCATCCTGGCTGAAACCTCTCCAATGACCCCCTCCAAACTGTTTTTGCAGACAGTGTTTGCAATACACCCACTCTAAAACAGGCAATGCTGCTTTTGGCAGGACTGCTGCAAGCTCACATCATGCTGCAGCAAACCTGCTCCCAGGCAGAAAAGTTTCTAACCTGCCTAAAAAGTGTTGAAGACAGATTTAAACAAATATCCTTCCCCCACACCGAGTTTGTTTAAATGACACGCTTTTTACATCCCGATTTAATGTTAATATTTCTCCTTTTTTAAGACAAAAAGCCTGAATCTGAGACATCACCCAGCCTTCAGCTGGCTGACACATCTCTAGTGAGGTTACAAAAGAAGAACAAAGGTCTTTTGTAGAAAAATTATTTTAAAATATAAGCAGGCTTTTCACAATGAGCTGCTCTCAAAATCAAGTGCCAAATTTCTATTAAAAATTAAACCTTTAAACCAAGCACCAGTCAGGTGCCAGCCACTTGCTGGGGAAACCATCACTCTCAAGAAGCAACAGAGCAAAATCTGCAGCCTCTCTGCCACACAGCCCTAGGGAAGGAGGAGGATTTCCAAGGCTGTGCTTGCAGCTTGCCTTTCCCCCAGCCAGGCACCAGGTAACATTTAGGAGCCAGGAACTGTCAGGATGAAACCTCTGCTGCTGACAGGCTGATGGGAAAAGGTCAGTGCCTTATTAAAGAAGCCATAGCCAGCACCAGCACAGAGAACACGAATGACAGACAGTGCTGGGGAGCAGCAGCCACTGCCCTGCCCCTGCCACTGGATCTGTCAGCAGCAGCCCCAGTTTTCAGTTTGCCCCATGCCCCAGTGAAAAGAATCAGAATAAATCAGGGAGTCAGGATGGGAAGTCATCTCCGTGTTTCTTCTGTTCCACATCAAACCAGAACCACACAGAGGCTCTGTAGGAAAGGGTTCAGACAGGGATCACAGCCTGAAGCCACCGAGCTTCCACCCTGTCCTGGAAACTGGGACACACACACAGGGCTCTGCCTTCCCCTCCCTGCACTGCTGCCTCTGGTGTCTGATTTCAGTCCCTTCTTGTCCATGGCTTGTCAGGAAGAAAGCATCTCCTCATTTCTCGTGAGTCAGAGGGAAATCCTCTTAGAAGCCAGTGCTGTGATGACACACTCCTGAGGGTGGCACACACCGTCCCACAGGGATAGTGCCACTTGTCACCTTGCAGCAGGTACAGCTGTGATGGCTCTGATGGACCTGTGCAGATCTTAGCTGGATCAAGCCTCACTCCATGAATTATCTTTCTCCTGATAAACATATCTATATACACAGATATAGATATATATGTGCATATATATAAATACATATAAATATAGATTCATACATTATACAAAAATGCAGATATATTGCATAAAATAACTGATAGCATTGGACATGAGGATGGGTTACTGAATACCTGGAATAATCAAAGAAAGCAACAACTTTTTTTTCCCCTACAGGAGAAGGATATTTAACAAAATTAATAATTGAAACATTATTTATAAGGTAACCTTATCACCAAAGCCTCTTGCAGTGGAAATAAATTAGGGCTCATCCATCAAGAGCAAATGCTGCTGTTCCAGTCTGTTCTGGTGCAGTTTCAAACCAGACTAACAAATTCCCAGCATTTCACCAAGCACCTGGAGCTGATCCCATCTCGGCTGCCTTGGGCCGTGCTGGCTGCCTGGTTAATCACCCTTTCTGCACCCACTCGGGATGAAGTCAGCACCACATTAAGGTAATCTGGAGCTGCCTGATTCAGATAATCAAAGTCACATCCCCAGGGCTTGCCTCCTCCGGGAAACCAACACAAAACAGCCAGGATGTGAATTACCAGGATGTGAAATATCAGTGCCACAAGTGTTTGCCTGAAGTCCTCCTTCTCCCCACCAAAATTAATATCTCCCAGTTCAGCCTAACCCAGTTACTACAGCAAACTGGGCTCAGTTCTGAAGGTGAAGGTTACCACAGTGACCCAAAGGTAATTTCAGAGTGGAGGGAAGGTGTGTGATGGAAATTAGTGCAAAAAAGCTGGAACTCAGCAGCATCAACTCTGATGCTCCTTCAGACATGCCAGGTGGGTCTTTGGACATCTTTCCCTTTGGAGGTAGCAGAGTCATCTTCTTCACTTCCTACCCCTCTCTTATTTTAGTAAGGAATCAAGTTTTACTTTGCCCTCTTCTCAAGTCCTTCAAAATTCCAGACTTCTGCAAAATCAGCAGCAAATAACCTCTGCTGCTATGAAATGTTATTTTGTCATTGTTAAGTGTCGTTTGTCATAGAGGAATGACACTTCTGATTTCTTAAAATGTTCCCCATGTGAGAGACCTTGGTTTCCCCCTAATTAGCAATTTCCTCTCTGATATTCAGAAATAAAGGACATGTTACACTCTGAAATTTCAGGATGAAGTGGAGGTCACACCCAGCATGGCTGTGAACCTCCTGAATCATGGGAGAGGTGAGAAGACCATGGCCAGCATTGAATCATTTTTGTCAGAGAAAGATGATTTTATAGACTTTTATAATAGAACACAAGACCTTGGAAATTATTTCTGTTTGAGAAAATGACAGGGAAAAGCAAAGCAGCAAAGCAAAGTGCCCCAGAGCTGATGGCTCATCCCCAGAGCAGCGTGCACGATGTCCTTCAGCTGACAGCAGTTTCATTAGCAGCCAGGCACGCTGCATTGGCTCCAAGGTGCCCAAAACACACCAGACTGACAGCCCTTCACTTGCTTTATTGGGCCTGTTAGCGAGAGGAGCAGGGAATCAATTAGCAGGCAGGCTAATTAAGTTGTGTGCAACAGTGTGGACAAACATCCCAAAGCGACTCTCAGCCCTCCGTGGACACTGGACCAGCAGCCCAACACCCCGAGGCTGCAGGAGCTTTAAGGGAGAAATCAGAGACAAACAAGGACAAATTTGGGCAAATTGTGTGAGATGCTGCTCCACTGTGCAGATAAATCCATTAAATCCAGCCTATCCCATAGAGGAGGGATTTGCTGTGGGGCAGCTCTACCCATGGCCAGCTGCCAGGACTCCTATTCCCTCCCCACTCCATCTTCATATTTTTTGTAAAGTTCTTCTCATCCTCACGTTTTTTAAGGGTCTTCCCTGGCGTGAAAAACCTATTTGGACTTAGGGGAGAGAGTTTTCTAATTGAATCCTATCAGTAAAGCTCCTTTTACAGGCAGAAAATTACTGTCCAGCATAAAAAATAGGAAAACCCAGGAGGAAACAGAAGGTAGGAAATCCAGGAAAATAACCACCTGCTTGGCCAGACTGAAAACAGCAAATTGTTTTGCAAGCTTATCCAGACCATGTGCAAGTATCCAAGATTTTTTCCCCCTTTTAACTGTAAAGTAATCAATACCTACCCACTTGTGAACTTCAGTGAAAATAATGAACTGGCACATATTTATAGCAAAAGTCACGGCACATTAGGTATTCCAAAGGACTTATGTAAGCGTCACTTTCTTTAATACAGCTTTACAGAAAATGCTCTAAGAAGCTTTATCAGCATAAAACATATTTTGAATTTAATGGAAATTAGTAATTGGCATGGCAAAGTCAAAGCCATCTGAGTGGGATGACTTAACCCCGTTGGACAGTATTTTTCACTAACTATAATGGTTAATCTGCCAGTTGAGAGAGGAAAATTCTCTTCTATTGTCAAATGCAGTGAAACAAAGGAGGAAATTTCTGCAGCTGATGGGGACTTGTGGAAATAAATGGAATATGGTAAATTCTATGGAATAAGGTACATTCTTCAAAATAAATCCAATAAACCCTCAATTGAGGAAATTGAGTCAGAGCAATGTCGCTGTGACTAAAGGAAGCACTGGGGTTTAGTCTGGCTTCAGCCTCTGTCTCCTGAGCAGGTATTTTCTCCTGACCAGGCCAGAGGGTGCTGTGGGAATTTAGCATTGAAGTCCTCTGCTCTGAAATATTTGCACCTTTTTCACACCCATTCAGTGGTCGACTCCAAAATACATTTTATATGCAAATAGAAGAGCCTAAGGCTTGGATTTTCTTTCAGGAGCTGGTAGCAGAGTCCAGGGCAGCCTAATCCTGTGTTGTTACACATTCCTGAATTTGTTCAATTAAATGTATGAATTAAACATATATTTACATATGGAGAAACCTGACAAGGCTTCGTGGAGTTTAATTTATGCCCTGAAATTTGTTGAGCTTTGTCTCTTACCCTGCCATTCTTGCAAGGAACACCCAACCCCACTTACCACAGTAGATGAACTTAAAAGAAAGCCCCTCTCTCTCTTTCTCTCGGGTCTCAGGATAATTTTGTCATTTGGGGTAGTTAAGGACACCTCAGGCTTGGGATGCATCCTTCTGTACCTACAAGCCATCTGCTGGCAATCATTCCTCCACAAATTCAATTTCCTGCTGTCATCAAATATATCCCTATTAACTGGAAATGCTGCTGCATGCAAAACAACAACAACAAAAAAAACAACCCAAACAATTTTTGCTTAAAACCAACATACCCTCAAACTCCCTCCTAGCAAAGACAAGTCAAGACTCTTATTTATCCTAAATAAATACTCTTATTTACACCTAAATAAATAGATACTGCTGGGCTGGGCTGACTACAGCCTCCTCCTGGCCAATCCTTCTTGCTGAATCCTGTTGCTCCCTTAGATTGCAGTTTTGTTATAAAACCCTCCCGCAGCTGTTTAAAAAGATCATTTTGGATTACAAGACCTTGCCTGAATTCTTCTTTTTTCTGGCACTTATCACTTGCTGAATTTTTGGATTCTGCATTAGAAGCAGCAACCATATCAAAGCAAGAGTGGTTAGCAAGGATTGCCGGGTTCCAAATGAAAGCCCAAATCCCACAGGAGTTAGAACAGTGAAGATTTGTAGCCTACTAAAATCTAAGATCTAATGAGATCTTCAGCATCCCTATGCTGCTAAAATGAATCACTTCTCTTCAAGAAAATGAAACTGCCATACCTCCAAGGTCTCCTTGTAGTGCACTCAGCCAGCTGTAATTTCTACTTTACATATATATAATTTGCTTTTGTTATAAAACTCTACAAAACATATTGTCCACCTGTCACTGTCTTCCAGAACCTCCAGCACTGAACTGATAATGCAACCTTTCATAGAAATAGTCCTTAGACTTCACCATGAACTCCTTGGGGCAAGAAGTGATTTTTTTTCCCCTCATTTTGTGTGTTGTGCCTGACACAGCAGGGGCCAGATTCACATTAAGCAGCACATAATAGGATCTACAGCATAATGAGTGATAACAAGCAGAGTGGTAAACGATGTCATTTAGTGGATACTCTCCCCGTGGTTCCCTGTTGGCGGTTTTTTTATTGAACAGGCTTTTCTTCACAGTTTCTTACTGATCCAAGATCTGTCTCTATCATTACACCTGTCTGGGTCTCTATTTACTGCTTTCCTGATGCAGCTCCTCTTTTCCTGTTCCTCTTTCTCAGCCTGCTTCAGGGAGCTGGAGACTCTTCCTGCGTATCCTTTTCTTTTTCTTTCCCTTTCTTTCCCTTTCTTTCCATTTCTTTCCCTTTCTTTCCCTTTCTTTTCCAGTTTCACTGTCCAGCCTGGTAAGCAGTATGGACAGTGAAGTGCTTCTGAAGGCCACAGTGGGATTGCTATCACAGAGAACAGATTTGCCCCTAGAGCAGAGATGATCCCCACAATCACACACTTCAGAACACGCAGCAGCAGCTAATGCAAGGCTGCTTGGTAAATTTCTATCAATCATCTTGCCCTCACCCCATCTGCCACCTCTTTGCTTTGGTCTGGCTCACTCAGCTCCCAATTTTATACCACTCAGTGCAGAAGAGCAAATTGAATCCAACCTCTCAGCACAACCTGCAGCATCTGCTGTTCCACACTGGGATCCCAGCACAAGCTGCTCAGTCCCTGCCTCATCTCTCTTGTTTGTACCACAGCTCCCATTAGACCAAATGAAGAACGTGTTAATTAATGTGTACCTGAACTTGGAAGTTTCACACACATTGTTAGAAATAATCAGAAGAGCTCTGCTCTGTGTGGAAACATCTTTTGACTGTGTCTTCTCATTATTTGCAGGGCAGCAAAGCCAGGAGCCCCAGCTCACCCTGGGAGCTCATCTCTGCTGGTCAGAAGCAAGTGAGAGATGCAGGTGAATAAGTGGAGAGATGGGAAAGCAAAAGAGGGAAAGAGAGGCAAAAATAATCAGAGCAGTGTGTTTACCTCCATCAGTCTTATCTGCTTTTTACAACAGAATTTCTCAACAGTTCATAAGTTTTAAAGAAGATGCTTTTGAAATCACAACCATGGTGTTTGATTAATCACAGATACTGAGGCCAGGATGTTTTCTGGCACAACAGCCAGGGCAGGAGGCCAGGCAGGAGGAGGCAGCACTGGAATCAGGCAGGTCCAAGCACTGTCTGATGAAGAGGGTGAATTCCCAACAGCTCCAGGCTGCCCTTTGATACCACAGCCAGCTGTTCCCTGAGTTTTGTGCATGCATTTCCCCTGAGGAATCCTTTGTCCTGCATGGCCTCTCTCTGCATTGGCCATTCATGGATTTCAGCAGGCAGTGGTGCACAGCAGATCTCTAAAAGAGACATGATTGTCCTCTTTGTACCAAAATCAACTCAGTGAAATGATGAGCCTGGGTAAACTACTGAAAACTAATATCCACCAGCCCAGTTCCACTTCTGCTTTCTTTTGGAGGATGGTACCTCAGGCATTCATTTATTTGTCATTCATTACTTTTTCTGGAGCCCAGCTGCGTTGGCTCTACCCTTGCTTTAATTTCTTCACAGCAAATCATTTTGATGCCTGCATAGGTCTGATACAAAGCAGCCATTTCTTCCTGCTCTGCTCAGCCTGGTCCTTCTGCTGGAGATAATTCATGTGCCTACTGTTCTCATCCATCCCTGGAACAGGGGGGAGCTGGGCTGTGTTTAATAAAAAATGTCTTACACTGTTTACTGACCAAAGAGTTGTTCGACAGATGCTCCATTCTTAGCCACGCTTAAATTATTCCCTAAGCAAACAATACAAACTGCACACTTCATCTTACCCAGCACAAAAGTAAACAGAACACGCAGAATATATGGTTCTGGTTTGAGTTCCCATATAAAGAACACTGATTTCTACTTTGCTTAAATATTTTCTGCATAATGTTTGCTCGGTAACTTTTTTCTTTTACTGGCTACAACAAATTAAATGTCAAAACCTGTTTATTTTATGGATTTTTAAGACTAATAGGGAATCTCTTATTTCAGCTTAAATAATGTTGTTGATGAGATACCTCTTGATGGATTGTATAAATACAGCCAGATACAGAGATTAAAAAAACAAGAGCTATTTTTTTCACCCATGTTTCTTAGTTTACCAAAGAGGCAAGTGAATAAAGAGGGCAGCTCTATTTTCCCTAAAATTTCTGGGTCTCTTGTAGAGGTAAGAAAAGACACTGTCTGCAAGATCAGTGCAGATTTGCTTTGCTGCTTTGGGCTCCTTCCTACCACACCCCTCTGTGTCCTGTCTCAGGGCTGGAGGGGATGGGGTGGGGCTGGAGCTGGGATGTTCCAGGGCACTGGGACCAGCCCCCTCCATCTCCCAGTACGGCCCAGGGAAGCCTGGCTGAAGTTTCCAGATGCACTTTGTATAAATATTTCCCACTAATTAAACAATTTGCTCACGAGCTGTAAATGGATTAAGCCTGGCAAAGACCTCTTGTATCTCTACAGCCACCTTATGTTAATTCACAAACAAATTATACCAATTTATTTCACACAAGAAGGCAGAGGGAGTAAGAATCAATTTAGAAACACCCTGGCACTGCCAGCAGCTTATTATAATTTTCACTGCAAAAGCAGATGTTGGGCTGTTCTCTGGCTCTCTTGAAGCTAAAATCCAAAGCAATGTGTAACACAGGTTTCCAAAGCCCCAGAGCTGCCAGCAGCTCCTGCCAATTGCCATGTGCTTGGAGCCCACCTGGGATGAATTTTTGTGTTAAGACTTTTGTAACAGGGTCGGGGACCAGCTCCTGCCTTGCTTTCCCTACTGACAGACTCAAAATTGTCAGCAGCAAGGGGTGGAGGGGTTGACAGAGCCCAGTGTGTGTGAAAGTCACACCCTGCAGCAGGGCTTCCCCTGGGGACATGTCAATAATGGCCTTTTGGATCTGTCTCACCATGTCACTTCCCACCAAATACATAGAAAGAGAAGTCAAACAAAAGAATAAAACATCAGGGAACTAACGAATCTGACTCATGGGGGTGTTTCTCCAGGTTTAGGCAATTCCACCCAAAACTCTGCTTCAGAAATGCAGAAAAACTGAATGCAGAGACCAACAGTAGGAGCAGAGCAATTCCTGTGAGCTGGAGCAGGGATGCAGCCCTCGAGGGAAACAAAGGATGCAGGTGGAAAGACAAGAAAGGAGATTGCCTCAGTTTATCAGTTAGTAATGCAATGAACAGATGAACAAAATGGGGCAGGGCTGGAGGCAAGGAAATGATGTTCTGGCTGCTCTGAGCTCTGCTGCTCCTGCTGGGTCCAGTGGCAGCCACAGTGGGTCATGCAGGGTGCTGGGTGCTCAGCAAGGGCACAGCTGGGTGGTGGGGAGGGGTGGGTGAAGGAGAAGAGATGTTCTCAAGGAGGGATCAAAAGTGCAGCTCTTCTGATATCTGGGGTGTTTCTCTGCCTCTTGGTGAGGGTGGATCACTGTCAGAGCCTTTTGTTTGTGCTTTCAGTCTGAGGATGAAAGGGCATTTTTGGCCACTGGAGGGGCAGGAGGGGTGGCACTGACACCTTCCCAAGGAAGACACAACACAAAACAGCAGTTTCTCACATCAAAGAGTCCTAGACTCCACCATCTCATTGTACCAGTGGGTGTTCCCAAAGCAAGTGGAGAAATATTGGTGTGATTTCTGTCCATAGCCAGGAGAGTGCTTGTCCTGGCCTGGCAGCAGGGGTGAGACAGCTGGCACAGAGGTGTTCCTTCTGTCTGCCCCAGGCTCCTTGGCAAACCCCACCTCTGCAAGGCTTTGAGGGCTGGATCCTGACTCTCCCAGGAACAACCTGCCCAAGCAGCCACTCTCCAGATGAGATGTAGGTCAGAGCAATGTTAAAGAACACAGAATCATGGAATGGTTGGGGTTGGAAGGGATCCTACAGATGATCGTGTTCCAACCCCCTGCCATGGGCAGGGACACCTCCCACCAGAGCAATTTGATCAGAAATGACAACAAAACTGATGGAATCACTGCGAAATGGCTCCTTCATTTAAACAACTCTTTCACCAAAGTTTATTACTTGTGCAGCAGCAATGCTAAGAGGGAGGGAACATCTCTCGGAGCTTCTTCTTACTGAGAAATTCCAAACTCGAGAGAAAAGAACTGTAACTGAGACAAAGAGGTTTTACTTCAGTTCTTTTTGTATCCATGTAGGTTGCTGAGTCTTTTCTCAGTCAATTACAATAGATCACTCAGCTCAGGATCTCTTTACAGTCTTCTGGAATTAGTTCCAATAACAAGTGATGGAAATATTCTATTCAGGCAAAGGATTAGGAGAAGATACACACACTTGGTGTGACAATTAGCAGCTTATAAGAACAAAATTATTATTTCCTCTCCACCCTGCCACCAAATCTGCAGCCAGTAGTGGGCTCAACCAGTTGAAATTAAGGGCTGTTTCACATTTTATGAGAGCTGGAGGAGTCACCCACTGTGCCCATCATCTGCTGGGGGGTCAGAGGAGAGGCTGAGACCTCAAGGCACGTGTAGGGGCTGGGGTTCCAGGAGGAGGTGGGTACAGCCCTTGGGAAGGAGCTGAGGTCCAACATCCCCTGTCAGAGCAACCCCACACACAGCTGATGGTCTGAGGAAACCGTGGCACCCCACAGCAATGGCCCTGCTGTATTTCTCTGTGCTGTGAGGGGAAAGCTGAGCACTCTCTCTCTCACTGCAGGGCATTGGTCACGTCATGCAGCCCTGCCATGGATCTGCTCTCCACTGAGGGTCTGAGCTGTGTGAGGGCAGAGCCAAACACTGCCTGGGGGCTCAGCGTGAGCATCCAGGGGAGCTGCACATTCAGGAATGCTTCACTGGGACTCAGAGCTGGAAAATGCTTTCAAAATGCACTGAATAGAAATATAGATCAGAAATATAGAGCAGAAGAAACACATCATAAAATGACTCTTCAAACATCACTGTCAATGGACCCAGCATCACAAATACTTTTACGGCATGTTTGCTTGAGAAAGAGACTGTGAGAGGCATTATTCTGTGAATGTTGGTATATTTTCTTCTGCAGGATGATACAGCACAGACCCATCAATGCAGGCTCCAAGGCTGGAGCAATCCAGATTACCTTGGATATCAAAATGTACAATCATGCATCTCCTGCAAAGGCAAAAAGATCCCTTAGCATCGAGTAACTACAGCCTCATTATCATTTTAACTTAATTATTATTTTTACTGCAAAGCTTTTCCCAGTGTCAGACCCACAATCCTCTCTAAGTAAGAGGTTTATATTTCTCTTCCTGTAAATCAAACTTGGAACAAATAAAATCTTGTGAAATTTTGCTGACCTCCTGCTGTTGCCTTTGCATCAGCCTGCCCCAGCCAAATCCCTGTGTGTCCTCCAGGACAAACAGTTCAACTCCTTCCACCAAAATTACACACTAAACTTGCAGACCCCTTGTTTTTCACCATTCCTTCAGAGAGTAGAAACAGACTTTTTATATAAAGAGTGACCCCAAAACATGAGAAACTTGCAACCTCTGCCCAGATCATCTCTGAACTTGAAAAAGGGCTCAGTTAGTTTGCTTACAGAAATATTTACCCAGCTAGAGGGAAAATACTCAGCCACTGATTTTTATCTAACAGTGTCTCTAGTGACAGCTTAACATGGAATTTGTACTCAAAGGGGTAATTTAATTTCAACAAGCTTTTCCTACAGAGAACACTGAAAATTGTGCTTTCTCTGGTCGATAGATGCTTTCATTGTTTCTGGTATAATGTTCTCTCAGCATATAGAAGATTACCCATATTTTGTTACTCATATTATTTACAGACATAGATCTCAACACATACACAGGTATTGTGTGTACCACTGAGGTGTTGGAAAGAAAAACTGCTGAGATTTCCACCTCTCTGAGAGAGAGAGGTTTGAACCAGTTCCCAGATGTCACATGACAGTTAAAATAGAACTATACTCATGTTTTTATTCAAATAACTACTCTAAAATTACAAAAGATAAGTACTACCTTTCAGCATGAATAAACTTGAATACATGCTAAAAATAATCCCACATTAACTCCTGAAGTCGCTGCCTTCTGGAAGGTGTAAATGGATAGATTTTGCTATTAGATGTTTTATATAACCATATGTCAAAAAAATCCAATAGAATGAAAATTGCATATCTGAAAAGTGAATCTGCAGCATTTTGAGAGGTAGTGTCACTTTTTTTTTTTTTAAACGGCAACTTAAATCTTTTATCCAAGATGAAGATTTTTGATGCAAATAACTTTTTTACTCTGCTGGTATAAAAATCTTAGAGGATGGACAAAGAGGTCTGAAACAGTCTAAGAATTAAAGCTCAATCCTCTCACCCTCAGCACTGTTTGTAGTGAAGAATGTGAGCAGCCCTGATGAAATCAATGAACTCCACTGCAGAGAAAAGGACAACTCAAAATGAGGAGGGCAAGCAGTGTCTGAGCCACTTCTAATAAATGTCCTCCAGTGGCAGACTGTGGTTTCAGCTGTAAATCAGAATCCTCTCATTTTTTTTTTTAACTTTTACATATCACAGCAGATTTTTACCTCAGCCAGCTGGTAAGAACAGCACAGGACATCACCTTTTGGCTATCCTGCCGGAGGCTCCTGTGAGCTCAGAGAGTGGTTATTTACTATTTGTCACTTATTTCTTATAAAATTCTCTCAAGACAGTGTGTGGCACAGGGTAGAGGGACAGCACAGCAAAGCTTCAGCAGCTGTCTGGGAGTTTCTTGAGGAAGGGCAGTGCTGTGTGTTTCTCATAACTCAGAGGACAATTTTCATCCTTGATTCAGGCATTGCCTTCACAAAGTACAGCTGCTGAGCCTCACCAGGAGAATGTCTGGAACTGTGGATGATAAAAGATGTATTAACCCAAGTACACAGATTACAAGACACAGCACAAACAGCTTCTTCTGTATGCAAGGGAGAGTTCTGTAAATCCAAGTAAAGCAATAGCCTAAGTAGGCAAAATACAATACAAAACAGATTTTTAAGTACTAAGCAAAGAGTTTGAGAACTACTGCAAATGGTAACTCCTGAGCATTAAAAATGTGGAAGATTATGCCTGAGTGGAACAGAATTCTTCAAGACCCATCATTTGGGCTGTAGTGTCAAACACAGGATCTCTAAATACCCTGGCCTTCACTCTGCCACTTCTGTACACATCCTGATTACAAAGACACATGTTTTCAAAAATTATGCTATATATTATTATAAAACAGTTCTACTTCCCAACAGTATAGTGGTATCCAAATTTCAAGCTGATAAATGTGCAGTGAGACTCCTCAATGTTACTCAAAGTTCCAGTGTCAGAGAGGAAATTACACACTGGACCAGTTCCCAGAGAAAGTTTGTATTTTCATTTGAGGTCCCTAAGCACTGTGTATGTGAGCTGCTTTTCCAATATGTTACCAGGCTCGACAATATTAGATAATTTGGGGTAAAGAAATCCCCTCTAGAAATCCCAGGAGTGGATAGCTTTCCAACACAGAGCCTTTCCCTGTAGTGTCCAGTTCAACATCCATAATTGGTAGGACAGACTGACTTAATTTTTCCTTACTGGGATCTATTCAGCACATAACTTCACAGTTCTCCCTGCTCTAAGTTGGTTCTGCTCTGATGACTTCACCCTCTGGAAGTGGAAATGCCTGCCTCATTTGGACATCAAATACCACGCTCTGGGGGTGGGAGGGTTTTAAGAGTCCACAGCTCACCCTTCTGTCTTCTGACACGCATCAGAAATCTTCCCTGCTACAACTGGAGCAGAGAAATCCCAGCACAGGCTTTATTTCATTCAGCCAGTTGCTGCAGTCCTACATTTGTAAATCATTCTCAGCTGTGGATATTTATGAGTCAAACATCTCTTCTTTTATCAATAAACATCCTTCAAAGCCGAGCCCTTGCTCTGCAATAAACTTGAATTCAACAAGCAAATTTTAGGCCTTTTTTTAAAGATCCAAACAATATGAATGTACAGTTAAGAATCTTTATCATTGCAATCAGTCATTTGCCATCATTTTCATTCTCTCTACTCTCAAGTTTTAGCAGAACTGTGTGATATTGTGTCTTCCATAACACAGACTGGATAATTACCAAATGTCCCATATGTTGTAGGTCATTCCCACAGCTGTTGATGCTTAAACTCTTGCCTCCTGTTTCTCCATGAGCAGGCATCTCACCAAGTTTTGAATGCACACAATAGATTGGGTAGAGAAAAAGGATTCCTTTCCATTAGCAGAAAAGAAAAAGGAAAAAAAAAAGGTTTTGAACTACTAGAGCAAAACATTTTAATTAGGCTGATAAATAAATCAGTCCAGAAAAGTATCAGAATCTTTCATGAGATGGCAAAAATTATCCAGCTGTGAATTTGAGGAGTGGATGCTGAGGGCAGCCTGGAATCTGGAGAAGAGACAGGAAATGGTACAAACAGCTGCAGGAGGAGAGGGGTTATTTTATGGACATGAGACACGATAAGCAGCACAGCCCCTGGCACAGGGATTCCCAGGGAAATCCACATTGCAGGACGGTCAGTGACTGACACTTTGGATCTGGAGGTGCAGAATTCCTGATGCTCCTGCAGCCTCGTGTTTGGGGGAAGGCATTGAGAGCATTTTGTGAGCAAAGTAGGTCATGGCTCAGCGGGAGAGCCACGTTGTCACGCCAAACTATGAAGATGCACAGCTTCCAGGAGGGTTTCTTTTTTTTCCCTGCTGTTGTTTTGTTTAGCCGAGTATAATCTGCATTTTAAGGCAAACAAGATGGTGGCAACTTATGGGTCACCTCATTCTGCTGCAAGGCTTTGTGAAAAGGGAGAGTGATTGCGCTGCCTCACCAGAAGAGATGGTGATTTGAGCAAGCAAGCTCAATTGTCTGAACAATGTTCTGCAAACGAGCGAAAAAATTTGTATCAGAGAACAAAGGATGAGTCACATAGAATTACTCAATAAGATATGGCAAGTCAACTTCCATAAGATTTGGGTGATGTGGATATCTCCTGAAATTATGCCTCACTGCAGCATCAGTCATGATGGAAACAAGACACACACAGCAGTGAAAATACCGCGTCGTTCCGTAAGTGGAAAATTTCGGGTGACAAAAACCAAAGCAAAACTCAGTCACACTGTATTTCAGAGAGCTCCTGTAAACTCTGCAAAGTGAGACCAGAAATCTCCCAAAGAACTCTGAGGAGAAGTGATGTTTTCCCCGCTATCCCATCAGGAACAAGAGACTGATGACAGGAATGATTGAGGCTGGATTTTGACACTTGAGCATACATAGAGTAGGTGTAGAGAAGATTAAAGTTATGCACACAGATGGAAGAAGTAGATCACTGGAGAACAGGAGTGTGACAGTATTAAGACAGATAAAGTAATTTATTTTATGGGAAACGATTATACAGTTGAGAATCGTGGGGTGCTTTCTTTTCCATCAGAGTGAAAAGGAAAGAATATCTGATTTTATTCCACATGATCCACAAGAGGTGTCATGTGCTTCTCATGGAGTCAGAGACATAAAATGGTTTAGGGAGTGGGTGAACATTTGGATTTCTACCTGATTGACAATGTGCAAGTCAGGGAATTGGCCCAGCATCAATGAATATCTCATTAATTTTGGCATTAAATACTGTCAACACTGAGGGAAGAAAGTCACGTAATAGGTTCAGAATCAAGACGTTGCCCTATATTTGAAGAATCAGCATTGAAATTAATATAATTTTATTAATTTCCTGTCCCAGGCTTTGCCCTATGGAAGCTGGAACAATTCTTATGTTTAGGAGTGGGTTTTTTTAAACCAGTGTTTCTCAGTGTCCATTTAATCCTGTGACCAAACATAAAAAAAACCCCAAACTCTGGTGGCAATCACCCACTGGAGTTACCGTGGTGTTGGCAAGAACTTCCACCCAAATCTGGCAAAATTTGGTCTTCTGCTCAGAATTACAGGATTTTGTATTGCTTTGCAGCAGTGACACCATGCACAGATCAGAAAATATTCTGGATTCAGGTGCTAATGCTCCTATCTTCTGCCCCAGGTAAGGTGTGCACAAAGCAGGGCTGGTTCCCAGCAGCAGAAAGGTTTGTACTCTTTGTGTTCCGGCATGCTGAGGCCAAATTCTCTCTTGTAGACAACCCAGAAATTAAAACATGAAATCTGAAATTCTGCTTGAACAGGATGGATGAAAACAAGACTTTAAGGAGGGGAAGCAATTCGAGGTAGCTCAAAATTATTTCAGAAATTAATTGACTTTGAAATAATTTGCAATGCTATCTAGACACCAGGTAGGCAATTATTTATTTTAAAAAGTAAGAGTTCTAAGGGATGTTGAAATTGGAGAGCAAAATACTTGTATAAAATATATGGTTTTTTCCTTCTAGTTTTCCATAATGCTATCTGTAAAATACATACAGACAGTACAAAGACATCAGAGCCTTTCAAAGCCTTTTGTGTATTCTTCCTATGCACATTAGAGAGGGAGATATTAAGAGTTGAGCAAATCATCAAAAGAAATGTGCCTAAATTCTCTTCCTTTGAGTAGACTACATATTTTCTGAGGATCTGAGTCCAGAGACACCAGATGGTTGTTTTTTCTCAGATATTTAGGCACCTACACATACAAATAGGTGCCCAGCAGTATTTTCAACATGTCCAAACACGTCATTCTCTAAATAACCATTAAAAAGATTGATGCAACATTTTTATTCTATGATTTTTTTTTTTCTAAAATCTCAAAGGAAAAAAGATTATTTTGTAGAAATTTGTAACTGAAGGGATGGGCACCCCCAGGCTACAGAGTGGGGACCACACAGATCTGGGATATTTCTGCCAAATGTAAACCTAGAGAGTGGAAAGTGATGGCAGAAGCTCTGGGAACAACCTGGCACTGGAGGAGTTAAAAAAATGCAGTCAAAGAGAGACTAAAAACTACAGCCAAATTTAGTTGTGTTGTGACCATGGAGTTAAACCCCTCTGTCCCTCCCTACCTTCCAGGATTCCCCAAAACTGAATGGGGACACAAAAATACGCTTGGGAGAGGTGATTTAAAGAAATTCAGATGACATTTACCCTACAAAAATTCAGCAAAGAATCCTGAACCCCAGAAAGAGAAGATGGAAGCAGCTCAGAGAGAGGAAGTATAAATATGATGATGAGAGGTATAAACACTAAACAAAAATACTAAATTTAGGCCCCTTTTCTAGGAACATAGACCTTTTGTAGCTGAATGCCAGCAGAGCTCTCAGAAAACCAAACAAACTGTGCTGGGCTCTGCTGAAGAGGAATAGGGCGTTACTTCTGTTCTTCAGAAGAATATATATTAAGAAGAATATATGATGTTTTGTCCTAGAGATACTTTTTTTAGATTCATGACATTTCAGTAAATTACTTTATAGCAAAGTACAAAGGAAGATGGTCTTGGGGAACAATTAGGCAGTTTTAAAAATGCAACAAAAAGTTACAGGGAAAAAAATCTCTTTGCTATAATTGATAGTTTTGTCTCAAAGGGAATGAACAAAATTTTATGACTTTGATCTTCTAAAGAATGAGGTTCTTGACTTCATTAGTCATTTTGCTTCTGTTGCAGTATGGGTGCCACAAGAGAGAAACCCCCAGCCTTTTAACAGGGGCATTCCTCCTACATTTGTCACAGCTGCCCTACTGAAGGTCCCTTGAAGAGATCAGTTAAAGAGATTTTGTGGCAGAAAATCCATTATAATTAATGAGCATTCATAATTAATGGCTGGCCTGATGTAGCCTTTGAGAAGGATCACAGCTTTCCTCCTTATGATCTTAATGCAACAATTTCACTCCATGATCACAACGTTTCTCTCCACTTAAAAACTTTGCAGTGGGTTAAATGATAGCAGGAGTTAGGTAATTCCACAATTCACCAAAGTTAAAAGCTCTTTAGTTTGCTGCTATCAGAGACTGTACTAACTGTTCTGATTATAAATCATGAATTTTAATAACAATACTGTACTGTGCTCCTCACCTGCATAGGTTTAGAACTAATTAAAATACAACAGGAATGTATCTGCTTCTATCGAGGCAACATCTTCCATCAAAAAACCATCCCTTGCTAACACTGCTTTCCTCTGCAAAGCTAAAAATCAGGTGAAGTTTTTACTTGACTGATGGGGGAAATTAGCAGCAAACATTTCTATTTGCTGTACATTTCATGCAGTTTTATGAGCACCGTTAGAAGTGGGAAAAGAAAATATTGTTTTCTCAAACTGATAGTGGAGTTTGAGTTTTTCAAATTTATTTCCACGAAATTACGGCAATGAAATTAAAAGCAATTTTCTTGCTCCATGAAGGAGCCGATGGTGCAGAAGCAGTAAGATTTTAGGTTATCAAACCAACCCTTGTCACACCCTGGTAGATTTTATTTCCATTGGATGAGCAGGAGTTGCAGATCAGCTTTGCCGAGGGCATTTTCCAGGGGTCGGTGAGGATCAGGGCACCCCGTGCTCGTGGCTGAGCCCTGGCCCTGCCAAGGAGGATTTCCCCAAGGCTTCCCAAAGCTCAGGCTGCTCCAGCACGCTGCTGCCATCCCCTCTGACAGCGTGGGCAGGCACCTTGCCTTCATCACTGATAATTACAGGCTCAGGCAACGAGAGCCAAAGGCACGGAGCTGTCACAGCTGGGGAGGGGACACAGAGGGCACAGAGGACTCGCAAGGATGAGCTGTGCCAGCCAGGGGGATGAGGAAGGGTGGATTCCATCCTGGCAGCTGGGTTTCCCACTCACAGAGCTCCTTTTCCATCTCTCCTGGCAGCTGGGCTTTCTTCTCTTCAGGCTCTCCCCAAAGGTCTGACCAGCAGAGAAAAGGAGAGGGTGGTCCAAGGTTTGTGGAGAGACTCAGAAATCCGGATCACCAGAAAAATTTCATCTGAGTCAAGGCTGGGTCTGCTCAGGCAGAGGCAATGCATTGTCACTTCTATAATAAAATGTATCTGAAATAAAAAGTGCTGACAATATGCATGAAACCTTTCTCTGGGATTCAGACTCCACTGCAGAACAAGGAATAAACAAACAGAAACCTATGTACAGATCTAAGAGCCTTTTGTCTCCCTTTCTGGGTAAATATCTTCCATCAACAGCAAAATTCTTTCAGATCAGCCCTTCTGTAGGAATGGAAATGACGAATTTATCCATTCCTTGAACACCTGCAGGTGTTTTTAGAGAGCAGAAAAATAGGGAAGAGGATGCTTTTCTCAATTAAGAATTTAATAAAAAGAAATTGAAACAAAGTTTTTGTTCTGCCATCCTACAGATAGTTTACCTCAGTTTGGGACACAAACAAGATTTCAGCCAATGGAAACCTTGTCTCTGCTGAGGACAGACCATCCTGACCACCCTGCTATGGGCAGGCCCTGTTTTCAGAGGTGCTCTGTCTGTTTTAGGGAAAGTTTCTATCATAACCCCAGCCCCACTGCCTCAGACTTCTCTGGAGAATTCCTAAATGCTCCTCCTTTAGCTGGTGCACACATGTCCTGAGAAACCTAATGGCAGAAGGTAATTTGAAATAACAGACACAAGATCTTCTGAAACAAAACATTTTCAAGACTTCTCTGCACTTGAGCCAATTTCTTCAGGCATCCTGCCCCATATTGAAAAACCAAAGATAAGATCTCCTCATTGGATGTCTAGTGCTAAGTTTTATGGCCCTTGAAAATATGTTCCTAAATATCTGATTTTCAGGCACCTGGAAATAGGTATTTGCCTTTGGAGTGACCAGAAAAGGAAATAATCCCTGTATATTATTTTTATTTTCTTTCCTTTATATGGTTTTAAGTTGCTTTTATGCAGCACTGGAAAGTTACAGCCTGTGATTTGTTGCATTCTGGTCTGCTAATAGAAACATCCCCCTGACTGCTGCTCACTCTGCAGAGCAGAAGGATCATAACACAGATTGTAAATGGCTGCATTACAGAGAAAGATAATGTTTCTTTCCACTTTCATTTCCCTGGGTTGGTATTTATCGTGGTAGGGGTTGCATATGAGAGAGAGATCATGCATTATTTACCAGCCTGGAGCTGGGGAAAGGCTCCAGCCTTTCAGAGCGTGGATGAACGCCCAGCAATTCCCACCTGCTAAGATTTGTGCTGTGTTAGGTGGGAGCTGGGCTGAAGGGTTGTTAAAGCAAAAAAGAATTGTCCTGGCAGCCTGGAGAGGGGCAGTGGATGGGGCTGAGGGTCACAGGCTCTGTTCCCCCTCCTTTCAGCTCTGGACAGTTCATGTCATTGTTTATTTCACACCTTGGACCAGAACTGCCACCCTGTCACCACAACCATCAACAAATCCCTTAAGGTCTGCCGGGGCTCCAACATATCTGAACAAAATTTCTTGCTCTTGAGGGCAGACAAATCCAGAGATGGAGGTGACACAGGAGGAGGCAGAAGCCTTTCCAGCCTCAGGCTTGTCCCCATGATGCCACCAGGGCCAGCGATACTGACCCAGTTTCTAAATGGGACGGGAAGTTGCAACACTCTAAGGTTTATTATCATTAAACTCTAGCCAGTGTCAGAGGCTTTGTGTTTGTCCTTGCAGTGCTACTGCCAGTGCACACAAAAACTAACAAAATAAGCCACTAAATGCTGGCAGCCTTGGGAAAGAATTAAAAAAATCTGGAAAAACCAAGAAACAAACCCAGTGAAACTACTAAATAAGGAATAAGTTAATGAGGAAAAATTACAAGGAATTGAAGACTTTAAATGCTCTTCCAAATTAAGGAGAACAAAGGGAAAGGATCAGCTCTTATTTTTGCAATTAAGGTGTTATTTATGGCAATTTAGCTGTTTTAAGATTAAGCCTGGATACAGTGCCACAGGAAATATATCTGATTTATTGCAAGGCTTCTCATCAGTTTCTATATGAGCACCAGCCAAGAAACAGGCGGAGTTCTGAACTCCCTGTTGTGTTTTTGCACACAAAGTGCCTGTAAAACACCCCGAGGATTTATACCCACGCTGGGCAGCTGCACTGTGAGCATTGGGAACAGTCCTCAGAACACGGCACTGGAGCTGAACTACAGCACCTGGGGGCAGTGATCTTCCAGGAACGGGAGAGAACATTGTGTAAGAGCAAAAGGGAAAAAAGAAAGATTCAGTGTCTGCATGCAAGATGCGTGTGAAGAGGGGCGGAAAGAGGATGCTCAGAGGAGCTCACTGTGTGTGCAGGGGAGGGATGCAGCCCCACGGGGCCCTTTGGAGGCACTCGGGGCAGACAAGGCATTGTGCCTCGCATTTGTACAGAGCAAACAGCGCCCTGCCCTGTCCCGGCAGCGAGGGAGCCACCTCAACCACGGGACTGTGCCATCCACCTCCAGGGACTGTGCCATCC
>VWYP01010273.1:20980-48927 GCA_013400435.1 Pycnonotus jocosus
CCTCCAGGGACTGTGCCATCCACCTCCAGGGACTGTGCCATCCCATCCAGGGACTGTGCCATCCCATCCAGGGACACATCCAGTCTCAGGGGAACACTCCCCCCGGGCTCAAGAGAGGGAGGGAGGTGAAAGGTGCCAAGGGCAGAGCCTTTTCTTCTGCACCACACATCTGCACCGGGAGGAAACACATCAGTGACCATAACATCCCTGCTCTTATAAATGCATATTATAAAGTTGGCTTTTTGCAAATATTAAAATGAACACCATAGGTATAATTGTACTGTATTATCTTTTATTAACTTATAAATTTCTTTTAAAAAGTGAACCTCGTTTTTCACACTATGCACCTTTGTAGTTTCCCCCCCCCCTATATGACAGAGTCAGGAACATTTGCAGTGAACCTGGATGTTAAACATTAAGACTGTGCACGCTGTCTGTAGGATTCAGCCCCAGAAGTCTTCTTGTTTTTCCTATATATTAACAAAAATAATAAAGGAAATAGATAAAAAAGGATATAAAGCTTTGTTAAACCCAAGAACAGTTCAGATGGGAGAGAGATGGAGATGGGATGGTGCGGGGAAGGCATTCAGCCTCTCCGTGCTGCTGCTCACAGCCTCCCCTCTTTGAAGGAGACATGAAAGGAGACTTTGCAACACGACAGTGGCAAACTCGGAGGCTCTGTTGATTTTTCCAGCCCCCTGGCTCCGCGTCCTGTTCTTTGAACCCGCAGAGTAAACAGGTGTGACTCCTGTGGCTCCGCGGGCAGGAATGTGTTCCCAGGAGGAGCACTGGCCACAGGCAGGAGAAATCCCTGATACCATCCTGGAGAGCAGCATGAGGCAGGCAGAGCACTGGGGCTGAAAAAGGGGGGAAAGAGAGGAACAAAAATCAAGAAAATCTTCCATAGAGGAAGATCTCCTTGTGACTGAAAGGGTCCCCAGGACTTGTAAGTAAACACACAGGTAATGGCTCTTCTGAGGATGGATGCAGGAGAATGTGAACAGGAATGTGACAGAGTTGTGTCAGCTTTCTACCCTCCCAGCAGAGCTGCTGGAGGCACGATAGGTTTAACTGGAGCACCTGGAGCTCGGCAGGAGATGAGGATCATGCTGAACAGGGCCTCGGAGGGCGTTGATTTGACTTTATTCAAATCTAACTGACCAGAAGATTTCTCTTCTCTTCATTCTCTCTCCCTCAGCAGAAACGTTTATTATGCTAAGTGAAATGTTTAACCACTGGCACTGTTGGCTGCAACAGCTCATCATAAGCAGCTTTAGCATTTGCTGGGATCAGCACCCTGGGGCTGGAGATGGTGTTTTCCTCTGCCCAGTTACTCTCCCTGGCTCCTCTCGCCTCCAGCTCTGTCCCCTGCCCGTTTTTCAAGTTGCAATGCGTTAAAATAAAAATATTAACGGCGCTTATCTGATGCATGGGAGATTGTGAGAGCAAGCTGGCAAGCAGCCAGGAGCTAATAGCAGCATAAAGCAATTTGCTGGGAAAAAAAAGAATTAACATGCTAATTGTCAGGCTGGAGAGGGTGCTGGGGATCACAGAGAAGTAAAAAAAAAAGAAAAAAAAAGAAAAAAAAAAAAAGAAAAAAAAAAGGACATTGATTGCTCTAGATTTAAACTGGAAAAAACTGAGGAAGAAAGAAAGGTTTTGAGGCAATTTTCTTCTTTTTTGTCCCATTCTCTGCTACCCTCCCCCAGCTCAAAAACCTCCAGCCAGAGCCTCAGGCACTCACGGGAATTTATCCGAAGATCTCTTCCTTTTTAGCATCGTGTCAGTGCCAGCTGCACGGCGGGCTGCGGAGCCGGTCGGCAGCACCAGGCAGCTCTGCCCTTGGCACGGAGCGAGCGGCGCTGCCCCGGGGCTGCTGTCGGGGGCAAGGGCAGTGCCACAGAGCCCGCACAGCCCGCACAGCCCGCACAGCCCGCACAGCCCGCACAGCCCGCACAGCCAGGAGGCTTCCAAAGAACTGACCCTCGCCCCTGCCCAGAGAAGATTTTTTGGTGTTTCTTTCTTGAACAAAGAGACAGTGCTCCTTTTTTTTTTTCATTATTATTTTAATTTCTTTTTCTCAAAGCAATGAAAGGAGTGCCTGGAAACCTCAAGCAGAAAGCTCAGTGTTTTAACACTGACTCCGGAGAGCGCCGTTAGCTGGGATTGAGAAAGTCAACTAACGCTTCACCGGGATTTCAGCAGCACGGAGCCTCCCGAGGCGGACACCCGCGACGGCAAAGCCGGCCGGATCTGCAGGCAGCAGCAGCAGCCTCTCCGTGCAGACGCCGTCTAACCCCGGATTTATGCGCATCCCACCTCTGAAAACCAGCTGGAAATCCCCGGTGCCTCCCGTTGGCGGGCAGTGAGCGCTGCCAGCCCGAGCCGTGGCTGCTCCGTGCCCGGTGCCAGCGCTGGCAGAGGCTCAGGGCTCTCTGTCCCTCAGCCCATGCAGGTGCGGCGGTGGCTCCGGGCTCCCAGCGCATCCCCAGAGCTCCCCGCACATCCCGGCTGAGCAGCAGATGAGCCAGCGCATCTCCCTAAACAGGGCGTGCTGGGGGAACCAGGGCCAGGACACGAGGTACTGGTATCTTTTTGATTAATATTTGTGGATAAATGCTGTAAATATGAGCCAAGAAGATTTAAAAGGAAGTCACTGAGCCAGGCAAGTGAATTAATTTGTTTTAGACAACATGCGGCTGGGTTGCAGCCTTTCACAAGCAGGAACATTATTTCTTCCTTATGCCAAAGACTGACTGCGTTTGCCCTCCTGTTTTTACTTCTGCTGCGGAGGAAATTTAAGCAGGAACATGTATAGTGAATTGCTCAATTCAACCAGTGCCACTGAAGCTCACCTAATGATTCAGACCAACACGCCCTACCTGAGCAGCACCCCGAGACCCGTGAGCTCCTCCGCTCTTTACATGTCGACAGCCAGGGTGTTAAAAGAAGGGGAAATAAACAAGCCAGACCTGGTGACTTACATCATTCTGTTTTTCTTTCTGTTCTTGACTGTGACATTCATTGTGTTCTTCATAAACTGCCAGCTGAAAAATTCTTTTTTTGCTACTCTTCCTTACGACAGATCGCTCAGGGAGGCGAGGAACCCGTGGAGGACACAAGCTGTCTGACACTTCTCATTCCAGCAGGAGCAGGCACCAGAAACCCTGTGCAATGAGGAGTTAGTGCCATGTGCCAGGGCATGGATGGGACCCCTTTAGAGTAATGGGCAGGAGGAGATTGCTGAAAATTATGCTGTATGCCAATCTGAGCAGCTGTAAATAAAAAGCTCTGTTACAAACTGAAGAGAACGCTTTAGCAAATTTATACATTTTTTTGGAAAAAAAAAATGCCCCATGATTCCAGACTAACCTCTGTGTATATGCAAATGTCATCATCTACCCATTCAGCATCCATACAAGGATTGTATTAACAACAATTTCTGATTTGGGCATCTGGTGGATCTTGTTCCCCCATGTTTACAAAACCAAACATCAAATGTAAAAACCTCAGTGTATTCACCTAGCAGCTCCACACTGAGATGAGTTTACTTTCCAGACCCGTTTCTCCCAGCTGCTGCTGGAACTGCATGGTGATGGTGTGGGAGGCCTGCCAAGCAGGAGGAGAAAATGAAAAATGTTTATTTAGGCTTTTGATTGTCATTCTGTTAAGGGTGTTTTTGATGTTTGAATGCGTCATGGATCAAGTCTGAAGTTACTACTTGTGTGAAACAGTTATTACCTACAGAATTTATTTTCAACTTTCATAGCTGCAAAGGAAATTATTTGCCACAGCATGAAACCAAAATGATCAGGATGGGGAGAAGCGGGAAAAGAAAATGAATATGTTTAATATGCAAACTAATGAAAGGGGTGAGCAGAGTGCTCCAAGTTTGCTACACAAAGTGGGTAAGTTCTGAAAGCCATAAATTACAGCTTTATATGAACAGTTGCTTTACTGCACAGTGTCCCCACTCCTTGCTCTTCATCTAAACCTAGTCCAATTAGAAGCATGAGTTATCAATATGGCAACAGCTTGATTCAACACTGGTCACTGGCAATCCCCACCATTTCAAATGACCAAATTACTAATTATTTTTTGTTCTAAAATCAGAACAAAAAAATCTTCTGCTTAACACTGGTAGCTGACAAGGTATTTTGTAGATGCTGATTTCTTGTAAACTTGCAGTTATAGCACAATGCCAGATCAAGCTGCACAAACCCAGGAAGAGTGTCCATAATTCCCACAGAGTGGGCAAAGGGCTTTTTTTCCTTTCATTTTTTTTCCATTTTTTTTAACCAAATGGCTCAACATACAAGAGAATTGCAGCTATCCAGAAACACACAGTCCTAAATCCTATTTTTGCTAGAGTTTTGGGCATTGTATAATCTGAAATGGGGGTCAAAGTGGTGTCAGATGCTGCTCCTAACCCTGTTCTTGACCTGCAGAGTACACCAGAGGAGCTGCATGTATATATGTGTACATAACTTATTCCATCGAAATGAGATTTTACAATGCAATGACACACACATACAGGCTTGCACTCGAGAACACAGACAAAATGTGTATATATGGAAGTCTGTTTGCAAGCTTTTTCATTTTTAACCCAAAAATTGTGCAGTTGGTAACACTTCCATGTCATTGTCTTTGTTACCATGTTTTATTTTGCTCAAATAAGCTAAACTACCACCTAACAGATTTCAATATTTTATTCCTTGATATGTGGCCAATATTTCCTCTGAACCAAATTTAATCGGTGTAATTCCAAGTAGTTACTCTAATGCAGAAAGCAACAACAAATGCAAGTGTATTTCTCTCAAACCTTTTTGAATAAATCAAGTTTTATCAAATCAGGCATTTCTTATTTATTTTTAAGTAATGACAGCTTGTTTTCAGCTATCAGCCATAATGAGTTTGGTCTAAGAATTTCTGCTGGCAAAAGCCTCAGAACCTGACAGAGCACATGTTGCTTTGCACTCTTTATTTAAACATTCAAGTACAGCTCCAGAATAATCCTATTTTTCTCCACAGCCTGGTTGGAGTAATACTACAGAAGAACCTGTCATGCTGAGAGTGTTAACTGATTTTATGAGAATGCTTTTATCCATGCCCTGTGTTACTCTCATCAATATCCAGGATCATTTCTATTGCAGAAGTTTTATTAATGATATTCAGAATCATAGAATCCTGGAACACTTTGGGGTGGAAAGAACCCCAAAGATCATCCAGTACCAACCCCCCTGCCATGGACAGGGTCATTTTCCAATGCCAGGTTGCTCCAAGCCCCTTCCAATCTGGCTTGGAGCACTTCCAGGGATGGGGCAACACCACAATTTTAGCCAATGTACGAAATGTATGTGTAGAAAACATTCTGTTTCACCAGGTTCAGAATTCAAGCTGCCCAAGAAATCCACTTTCCAACCACAAGCACACCAGGGAGGGACTGACAGGCATTGCTTCACTTGCTGGAACTGTTTTAGATGTACGACACATGTGGGGACCCACATGGATTCTCCAACCCTTTCCCCTCACCCTCTGCCAGTCACAGTCCTGCCCCTGACACAAACACACCACTCTTTGCATCTTTTACCAAATCCCATGTTCTCAATGTCCTTTTAAAACCCTCTGAACACAGCCCTACAGCAGCCTCCCCCATTCTGATGGCTTTTCCTCAAGGCAGACTGGAGATCAAGGATCACAAAGGATGAGTGGAACACCAGGGCACGAGGCTGTGAGAAGCAGAGTGGTCTCCATTCAGAGAAATTCTTAATTATCAGCTTTGCTTTCAAAGGATGAGCAGCTCCTGTAACACTTTGAGAAGCATCTGTACTTCACACACATGGCTAAGTGCTCTGCTGAATCAAGAGCTCAGTGTTGAAGGTTTTAACTCTTCCTCTGGGCCAGGGAAACAACTCATCACTTCCACCTGGAAGCAGTGAGATGCTTTGAAGCTGATGCCACCCTTCCAATGGTTTATTATTATTATTATTGTGATATTTCATTCTGTGGTCTTCACCCTCTTAGTTGTGCCTGGTTTTGAGTTCAGCTGCCCAAGCCATTGGCACGGGCAGTGCCCACAGGGAGTTTGCTACAGCTACAGAAAAGTATTTTTAAAATGATAGGATCACCTCTGTGAGAGGAGGAATATGTACATGGAGAGGCATCAGCAGCAAGTTAACAATTAACCCTTGTGTAAACAAATACTTCAGACACAAAGTGACAGATAAAGGAAATCAGAAGAATCCGTGGGGTTTTTGTTTTGTTTATTGAAATATGAGCAGCAGTATGCAAAAAATATCTTTTAAAAACATAACATAGCAAAACCTAGTAATCTTAAAATTACAAAATAAAAAGATGTTTAGAGTTACATGAAAAAACCTCATTGCTAGAACTGTGTTTCCTACAATGTAAACAAAAGCATAAAGGTTATGCTTGCAACAAACACAGAAGCAGGTTTATGGAGCAGCACAAGAAAGCAACATTATGTTGTAATCTGATGGTTTGGTCTATTGATTTGAATTCAGAATGGGAAACCCTCCTCAACAGAAATTTCACAACTAGAGAAGAAACTTAAGTCACGTGTTTGTCATTTGAAGCAAAACATTTAGAAAATGGTTTGGTTTCATTTTTGGTTTTGTTTGTTTGCTTTTCCAGAAACCCTCACCAGCAACACTTTGAGCAAGTAAAATAATATCCTGAAAAAGTTATTATTTCAGACTAGTGAGGAAGGCTGACACATTTTAATGTCCTCTAGAATTAGTTATACTGCAAGAATCCAAGTTAATCTTACACCCAAGAATCGACAACTTTCACACTGTAATACTGTGGGGGGGAAAAAAAATCAATGCTTCAAGCAAAACTAAAATTCCAACATTTTAAACAATTCTATCCTGAATCGTAACACCTGGGCTGTTTCATCATTCTTTTGCCTGTTGGGCTGTTCTGTCAGGTTTGTCTCTCACCGGTCAGTCGTGCTAGGTGAGTTTATTTTGGTCCTGTAGATTCTATAACCAAGTGTCAGCCCTTCATGGACAACTACTTCATGCCTAATGCAGTTAATGAGCGTGATACACAAGGCACTGCCTGACTGCCAGCACGGCCCAGGTGTCTAAAGAGCAACAGCCAAGCTGCTGTCTTATCTCAGGGACTGTAAAAGCACTCCCAGGAAAGCCTCCAGGTTCTCTGCTGGTATTGCCAAAGCTGTCAGTCAGTGCTGGGGTTGGTGTAAAGCAGAAAGATGCCCAGAAAGAGGAAAATACACTTCAAAAGCCAAATCAGTTTTTACTGAGGAGTAACAGTCTAAGCTGGGCTGCACTGGAAAGGCTCCATGTGCCACTACCACACTGAGCTGAGTCCATTTCCTGATCCCCTATCCAGACCAAGAGGTGATCTCTGCACAGTGTGCTGGACCAGCAGCAGCACTCCCTGCTCTTGCTATACTTCACACATCGTTGGCACCAAACAACTTTCCATCCAAATCTATCCCTGCACCCATATCTGAGTTTTGTATCAGCAGCACAGATGAACAAAACAGGTTTAGCAACACCATGAACCAGTAGCACAAAAAATCTGCTAAGCAGAAAGCTCCCAAAAAGCCCTGCTAGGAAGGAATAGAGAAGTAGAACGCAGACAAATCTGAGTGGGTTTGCTCCTGCAAGGCTGCCCTGCCAAAACCAGCAGTCACAAGGATATCCCAGCACTGCAACTATTACAGTTCCAGAATATATACACAAGCAGAAAAATGCCAGAGCACTTCAGTACTTAATGACAGCATCAGAAGTGGGTTAACTGGATATTATTGCAGAAATTATGGTTCAGTGCATGGGTAGCCAATCTAACCACAATACTAGCACTAAGCACCAGCTCTGGCTCACAACACCCACTGCAGCACCCATTCTTGAGTCATTCAGTCGGCCACATATAAGCATACAAGTGAATAGAGATGAAGCCAGATGAAAAACATTTTGGATAAAGAAAAATCTTGTACCTACAACTGCAATCTTTCCTTAAGTCAATGTGCCATATTGTTTATTACATAAGCTAGTCAAGAAATATAATGTTCTGTAGTGTCAAATATACATATTCAGCAACTTGACAAACGTCAGGCCCCAAGAAGAAAATAGAAGCTGGATCCTGTGGCCAACTGACTTGGCATCTCATTCAGTCAAAAGAACTGTCTGTGGGTTGCAGCTCCAGGGAATGAAAGGGAAGAAACCAAAGCTAAGTGGCAAATAATGTTACTCCCCTTCTCCTGAAGATGCACTCATCTGTTTTCAAACATACTTGAGAAACTGTTTAAAAAAAACAAAACACAAAAAGCTAAAACAGTAATACAGCAATTCCTGTACAAGAGAACATTAGGGTTCTGCAGAAGTGTTACAGTTTATTCCTTTAAGGCAATTCATAAAAAACATTTTAATGACACGTAAACAATTTTAATCCTTTAAGATCATTTGTTACTTAGGTACCATATGATGCATCATTTCCACATTTGAGGAGAAACTGGCATTCAACAGAAGACACAAGAACTTGTTTAAAAAATCATTTTGTCAGGATTGCAGTAATTAACTGCAACACATCTTCTAGTAAGTATTTGCATATTAGTTTTCAGCCTCTCCCCCAAACACTGAACCCTTTTCTGAAGAGGTATTCAGGAAAGAGAAAAAGCAAGGTGAGGTTAAAAAATATAATAGGGTCTTTCTGCATGCAAAATTTTGTATATAATTCAATTCTAAATCTCTTAACATGGTTCTTTCAGCCTCTTTTTTATGATATAAAAGAGGGAAATATGCCTATGTTGTGTAATTGATTTTAGTGTTTAGTACAGTGTTTAAATTCTCCAACAAAGTCTGCCAAATGCAAACATCATGAAGTTCAACAAAGCCAAGTGCAAGGTCCTACAGCTGGGTCCCAGCAATCCCAGACACACCTACAGGTCTGGCAGAGCAGTGACTGAGAGCAGCCCTGCAGGGAAAGACTTGGGGGTGATGGCTGGTGAAAAGCTCACCATGAACTCACTGAGCACTGACAGCCCAGAAAGCTGATGGAATCCTGGGCTGCATCCCAAGGAACGTGGGCAGCAGGGCAAGGGAGGGCACTGCCCCCTCTGCTCTGCTCCTGTGAGACCCTCCCTGCAGGGCTGGGCACAGTTCTGGGGCCCTCAGCATCAGAAGGACATGGCACTGCAGGAGAAACTCCAGAGGTCACCACGCTGGAAGAGGAGTGGAGAACCTCCCCTGCAAAGAGAGGCTGAAAGAGTTGGGGCTGTTCAGCCTGGAGAAGGAAGGATGAGTGGACACTTCATGGGAACCTCCCTGTATCTAGAGGAGCTACAGGGAAGCTGGAGAGGGACTCTTTGTCTGGAACTGTAGTGACAGGACAAGGAAGAAAAGGTCCAAATTGACAGAGGGCAAATTTAGCTTAGGCATACAGAAGAAATTCTGTACTGTGAGGCTGGTAAGGCACTGGCACAGGCTGCCCAGAAAGGCTGTGGATGCCCCAACCCTGGTAGTGTTCAAAGCCAGGCTGGAGAAGGCCTGGAGCAACCTGGTCTGGTGGGAGTTGTCCCTGCCCATGGAAGAGGGGTTGGGACTGGGAGATCTTTAAGGTCCCTTCCAACCCTTAACATTCTGTGATTCTTTAGATGAGAGAGATAAATTCCACCATCATATTAACACAGTCCTTCAATCCCATAAAGATGCCAACCACAGTTACAAGTCCTCTGACTGCAGCCCTGCCATCAGGGACAGGATCAAGAGCACTGTTTCATGCAGGCTACAAAGAAGTGATTACTTTTGGTCATTACCAACAGGTCTCAATTAAATTCCATGACCTGGAAGTAAAAGCTTCTGCATTCACTTACTCATTTGCTAAGCAACTCACAGTCCCCACAGAGACTCAAACTCATACTCGAAAGTGAATTAAATACAGTGTAATCACTCATACTGCATGATGTCTACTGAGAGACAAAAGGCCTAACACAGATCAATTCCAGACAGGTAAAATAAACAGCTAGAACACCAAAAAGAAAACAAAACACTTATTCCTTCCAAAAAGTAGTAAGCATTGCCATTTACAAATAGTAGTGTTTATGTTAAAATAGAGAAAGGTACCTAAAAAGAAATAGCCTTGGCAACCAAATCCAAACGGCATGAGTGTAAATCAAAGCAAAACAAGAATCACTACTCCAGAAACGTGCAGGATGTTTACCTTGGATCAATTACTATTTTAAATGGTGGTTAAAAGAGATATTACAAAACCAAAGTGGGAAAAGGCTAAGAATTGCTATTCTGCATTAATATACAATGTGTTTATGACAGCATTTTCCAATAGAAAATACAAGTGTTTTTACACCACTCCAATATTTGTAAAAAGTATATTTCATGTGTACACTTAAAAAAAATCACATTGTTTAATCTGAGGCAAATTAGCCATAATAAAGTCTAATTTTGCTTATGACAGATGTCAACCTTAAGATATTAAAACACTATGCTAAAAATACAGCTTGCAAGCTGGAGCTGCACATGTTCAAACAGTTTCATAAACATTAAAAAATCCCAGATTATGGTATGTATTTATTTTCTGAAGTCAGTCTTCATTAATTCTTGTCCCTACAGGACAAAAAGGTTTTCCAGTTAAGACATTTGTCTGTTTAAGTTTTAAGGGGAAGAAGGGGGAAAGTGTTCTGAATTTTTCAATAGACTATTTTTTCCCTTAGGGCTCAACTGTCACTTAAGCATCACAAAAACAATTTGAAATGTAAAACTGATTAGCTATACACAATGGAATTGGTCACAAAGGGATCTAAAAAAAAAAAAAGTTAAATCATAAGATCCATTCTCCATATAGCTCACAGTATCCACTGGAAGTTTCTCTAGAATTAGAATAAGTTCTCTAAAAATAAGGCTGAAGATGGAATTTCAGCACTATGAAACAGATGAGATGGGATTAAGAGGAGAACCCATTTGTGTAAGTACTTTATCCAGCCACTGGAGGGGCCCATGAAGATGAATTTCTATCCAGCATGGGGTGCTCGTGACATCCTGCCGGTGATATTCGGCTCCCCAGCCCTAGAAAATGAACAAAATGGCACTGATCAGTCTGAGGACATGCTTGCCTTTAAAATAACTACAAATAAGCAGCAGGAAATCATGATCTCAAGATCCTTATCTGAAGGTAATTCACAATCCAGTAACACTGACCTAAAGGAACAAACCCAAGGCTGGGAAGGAGCAGGAGGGAAGCTGCACCTGGAAGCCTGAATGAAGTGATGCGTGCTACAGCCTCTTGTGGAGCTCACTGCTGACTGAGGGTGACTCCTGGCCACAGCCACCACATCTCCTTTCCCTTTCAACCTCCTGCTCCCTTCTCCACCCTCTCAAACTGAGCTGTATTTGTCATAACCAACAAAACCAACAAGATCTTTTGGACAAGATGCCAACAAAATGCCTGGAAAGCCCAAGTTTGGACTCCACATTAAACCCGAGACAGACAACATCTTGATTAAACAATGCTCAGGAAATGCTCCTGTAAGAATAACAGCACAGCTTGACTTCAGAAACTCAAATCATGTCTTTTTTTCCATAACCAGGGACTGTTTTAAACTAATAATCAGTTTGAAGAAGCTGAAAGTTTTCTTCAATAATTATGCTCCTTTCTACTCACATTCTTTTAGTGGACTTGTTATTCACTTTACTCCTCGAAATTCAGAGCATGAACTTCTATCTCCTTTAACAAAATTACAGCAACTATAATGAATAAATTCCTGTCCTGAATACTGAAGTAACTGAATACACAGCCAACGTTCAATACAGCTATCTGTGCTTTTCCTTTCTTGCACTGATTTCCTTCTCCCCAATTAATCACTTTAAATGTACTTATCATTGAAAGGAACCACATCAGGCCAGAACAGCTTTGCTACAGTGCTAATGGAATTACTGCTGAATACTCAAACCCACAATAAACTTAAATACCCTCAGAATAACTCACCTTTACAAAGCTCATGCGAATGGTGCACATTTTGGTGAGCTCATACACTGCTTCAAATCCATGGTTGACAGACTGAGCTAGAAGCTGAGCAAACTCCTGATTGTTAAAAATTTTCAGACTGCATCCACTGGGAATCTTGCATACAGTTGTTGGATGAAAGCCATGGTGGTAGTTGCAGTTCCTGCTCTGTACAAATATACTGCTATCACTTAAACACTCAGCATAGACTTCTCCACCAACATAGTACAGATGAACTCCTTAAAAACAAAGATAAGAACATTTGAAATTACCTTGTTGTCTCCAATTTCAAGGTAGTTATGGTAAATTCTGTTTTACTGGGGGAAAAAAAAGTAAATTTGTGCCTGAGGAGGTTTTCAGAAAAGCTTTTGCTCACACTATAATGCACTGTCTCATTTCAACACAGCAGGGTCATGATACACCAGCCACTAGATGTCCTTCTCTGATCAATTACAGAATAGAATGAAAAAATTACAACAAAATTATAAAAATTTACAACTGCCACATTTCAACTGTTATTTCAAGCTATTTTTCCACAGAATTTATGTGGATTTTAAACTCCAGTTTTATACACCTGACAGCTTCTGCCTGTGCCAAGCAGAACAGAAATAGGTGTGTCCTGGGAGAAGGATCAGTGATGGACATCAATGAGAAAGTCTACCCAGAGTCTGCTCTGATTTTCATTACATTTTATCAAGCCAAAGGACAGGTAAGTCTAACTAGTTGTTGCACTTAATTACCATCAGGCTTTACAAACCTTAGTATCAACAAAGTCCTTAGATTTATCACACCTCTCTGCATTCAGCTATGCACATGTTTTGAAGTCTATACAACATTATTACTGACTAAAAATTAATATACAAAAGCTGCCCATCCCTTCAGCACCCAAACTGAGCTGCTCACTGCTGCTTCACTAAGACACCTGCATTCCTTCCCCTATCCCAGTTTTTATACAGTTGGGATACAGCTCCGTTTAAGTCTTCCCTGCAATACCCTGAGAATCCACTATGGACTAGCCCATGGTTGCCAGAGGAGGCTGCACCAAATCAACAGATGCAAGTTAATCTTTCAGACAGCAGCGACTGCTGTGAACATTGCTAGACCCACTCGGGACTAAGGTAGGATGGAGGTTACAGTGGAACTGCTGGCTTCAACAACTACGAGCAGCTGTCAGAGAATCTGGGGTGGGCAGGAATGCATTTTCACAAAACAACCCTATTTCTTTAAAAAGACAGTGACCACCAATTGCCAGCTACAGTAAAAAATCTTATCACATAAGATTGGATGGTTCTAAGGAGGCAAAACCTCAAGACCTTTGAATCAAAAGCCATAAATAAACAGTATTTTATCCCTAAACAATCTTAATTGCTGTCAGAACAGATACCACAAAGTTTAAGGTCAATAATTACTATTAGAGATGCAGCCATTTTAAAACTCATTACTATTCTACAACATGATGATGGGTCCTGGTTACACTCCTGACCTTAGGCAGATGCACAAGATTTCTCTGCCAATACCATCAAAAGGGGTGAGCCAACACAAAAGAGCCTGACAAACCACCCACGCTCCACAAATCACTTGTTCCCCTTTATAATTTTTTTTTTTTGACAACTGCATTGCAGAGCCAAGTTTCCAACAGATACAAATAGAACTTCTGGTCTCCAAATTATCTGCAAAATTTTGTCATATTTATAGTAGTTTCTAATTAAAAGAATGTTATGTGACAGGGTGGATTTTCATCAATCGAAACTCAAGCCCAACTTTACCAAATGCTCTTAGGTGGTAAAAAGACTTCTAAACATGAGCAAGAGAAACAGGGTTCTCTTCTCAGGACTGAGTTAATCACAAAAAAACAACAAAAAAAATTGTCCTACAATTTAAGATAATCCAGGCACATTCCATTAAAGATGAAAAGTGTGCATCTCTATGTACTATCAGCCAAAACAGTACAGGAAAACTAGAAGATCTTGCAAAACCTGCTGTCTCCAGGAATCCCTCCCACACACATCCACGCCCCATGGATTCACTCAGACAAATGAGCCCTTGCAGTTTTGCATTAGCACTTCAAAGTCCTGCTGCCAACTCACCAAGATATTTGAACATACTGTAGACAGCAGGTAATACCTTACAACAACAAAACAAACAAAAAATCTCTGACATACTGTAAAGGTGTATGGAGAATTTGATTTAAGAAGTAGATATAATGTAGAATACCACAGCATACCCTGTAATGGTTCTTGGTGCTGAAACACAAACCACTACACATCATTTACCCTAACAAGCAAGTCCCAATGGCAATCTAGTTTGGTAAGGAAGGGGTAATATTTAGCTTTTTTAATTAGTGACAAAAAAAATGCATGCAATTCCTGGCTAATTAGAATCAAACCATGCCTAACTAAGTTGTTTTCTGGTACTGGAGAGGTAGATAATGTATCACATCTCAGATTACCCCTAGCATTCTCATCTGAGAATAGCCACCACTGCAGTATAGAGAAGCTGAAATAAAAGCAAGGACTTGGTGTGTCATTCCTGAGTAAGAGAGCTCAGCTTTACCTTTGCCAATGTGCCGCCGAGTGTTCTCGATGGTTGAGTTGCGATTAACATTGGAGAGCAAACCTAAACAGAACCTGTTCTTGTTATTGGAGGGATCTGTGAAGCCATCCACTAAGACACTTGTGGAGGATGCATGGAAAGCCTCCCCAACACGGTTATTTAACTCATAATACACAATGGAACACCAGTGTTTGGGCTCTTCGTAGGCAACGGGCTGAACATCTGAAAAGCAAATGGAAATCACAGTTTACATCAGCTACAACTGTCAAGCTGACCTTCCAAAACACCAACAGCAAAGTGAAATCTTAGTGAACAATTATGATGGGCAAGAAGTGTCCTGATTATAATCTTAATGACTTTGACCTTCGTGCATTTTAGCTGGATTGTTGATTTTACAATTATTTTCCAATTTTAAGTTTTAATATTAAACAAAACCAACCTTACACACACACATACAAAAGACTATGTGATAGCAGGTAAAACATAACTCTTTCTGCCAACATTAAAAATCTCTTATAACTGGGGATTCAATTTTCAGAGCCTTTGTGCAAATGCTACTCCTGCAACAGGCAGAGGTAGCAGAAAAAAAGAGAAATTCAACTCACTGTAAGCCATATTATGCACCTGAGGCTTTAAAAGGAAAAGATGAAATTAAAAATAAGCAAGGCAAGTTTTATGCTCAATTATGTCTCTTTTAGCCTCAGTTTGCCTAGGAGGACTGCTTCCACCTACCAGCAAGATTTACTGGCCCATTTGAAGTTATTCATTCAGTTTGGTCATGAGTTACAAGTAGCTCAATTATTTAATTTTACACCAGACAACTTACCTCTGGTAGATATATTTGGCATGATTTGAGGGATCATTGTATTGCTTGTGTCCATAGACTGTGAATTATCCTGCCCCATTTGTTCATCAGGGGGCATATATGCAGGAGGTGGAGTATCAGCTACAAATATGAAAAAAGAATAAACTTCAACTATTTAGAGTATTTATTTACACATTCTACAGCTGTAAACACACAAAAATATTCCCCAACAAGATATTAAATAATCTGGCCTCCTTTTCAAAGAAATCTGAACACAGCCAGCTGTCTTTATAGTAAACTCCTTCAATAGCTGAAATTCTAACAATGCACCAATAAAAAGATGGGAAATTTGAAAAAAAGTAAGAGATTTACTTTTTTCTTTCTGCCTTTTTTTTATCTTTAATATCTGCACTCCTGCATTTGGGCAAGATGACTCTGCTTCCATCTTTTTGTCGCACAAACACGTGCTTTCTTGCCTACCCTCTTCTCAGTGCTCAAAAATAAAGCAGTAGAAGAAGTAACTATTTGCTTAGTACAATAAAGGCCTAGAACAGCTGGGTTTTTTTGGTGCTCCTGCAGGCTGAGTTCATTACAAAAGTGTGGATCTGTTTTGTTCCATCAGCACAGCACTCAGTGTGGCAACACCCCACTATGCCCCACAAATCACCCACCCCAGTGATCCCAGTACTTTGCCAACACAGACACCCACAGACTGGGACACTTCTGAGGAACTGAGCAACCAGACAGAACAAAGATTAGGCCACTGACCTACTGCAAAAATAAAATCTTTACTCTATTAAATTCCTGGCTTTATAAACCACACCAATAATCAGACAATCAATTAGACTTCTTTCCTTTGTCCCTATCAATAGTTTCTTCTGTATTTTCCAACTCAGTTAAGTAGAATCAGTTAAATCCAATCTGTTCCAAAAAAAACCTTACTTTTCTCCAGTTAAACACTGTATTTTAAGGGGTTTTATTCAGTGAAAGACATTAGTAAACTTTCTGTTCAGAATCCTGCATTTGCTTTCTTTTCATTGCTAAATATTCTTCTAACATATGGATTAGTCATTGTATAGTGAAGCTGTGCAAAGTAACTCACCAGCATAATACCCCTGACAAAAACAGCTGGAAAAATAAAACTGGAACAATTAACTCTGACCAGTGACAAAACTAGGAAGAAAATCCCATAAAATGCAAAAGAAAAAGCCATGTATGGCAAATATCACAAACTCCTGAGGTCATAGGTCACAACAACCCGTGACATTTCAATGATTTTTATTAACCTGCCATTCAGGCTGTACTCACCTGGCAGCTGAAAGGGACTGGATGGCCCCGAGCTGGCTGGGGAGCTAGGGTAAGTGCTGCTGGCTGGAGAAGGGGGGTAGGGGCTGTTTGGTGAGATGGAGAATGGAGTGCTGTTGGGCTGCTGGAAGGAGTCTGGAAAGGTCGCGTTGTGTGGCATGTGGGGCTCGTTGTGGCTGAGGTTCCTGAATTGAACTAGCAGACTGTGCTGGGGGTTGAATTCACTGTGTCGAGGCACTAACACTGGAGGTAGAACTGCAAAAAACAAACAGAACCCAGATACATTTAGATTAAAACCTGACAAAAAAGAAATACAAATAATGTGCTGTTCTGCTCATCGTGATAATTTCAACTCTACGTGGAGTGGAAAGAGGAGCAGAGGATGAATCTGGCACGCCTTTACCCCATCCTCTCTCCTTTATTTTTTTACATCATGCCTGATGGAATATTCAAACTTTACTCTTGAAAAAATGACAAAAGCACACACGCATTTCACACAACTTGGAGATGACCTTTTTTTAAAAAAATAATAAACCAGACCAGGCTACATGTGGCACATACTGAAATACTGATGCAGAAGTGCAAAACTCACATCTGCATACATTAGCAAATCAGAGAAAATGCAAACACAGTCTCTATTGCTATGGTCGAACTATATAGTTACACAGTGTCCTTTCCACTGAAAAGAAACAAAATCTGTACTGCCATATATCTGAACTTCAGGACTGGTGGAGTCTGGAATTCCAGTGCTGCAGCAGTACACTTGAGCACTACAGTCAATGCAGTAGAGTTACAACCACTTTGGGGAGCAAGAGAAGCAACTTCTCACCACACTGTCCAGAGCAACATTCTTCATCTCTCCCACAGCAATCTCAATCCTCCTCACCTTTCCCACAGCAGCACACTGTAACAGCACACTCCTTACCTGACACCATCCTCTAACTGATCACATCTCTTGGTTCTAATCATCTCTGCTGTCTCCTAACTGGAAGTCATGTGGGGAACTCTACCACCCTAGAATTTTATTAATTTTATTTTTCACCTCCTCAGTTCATGTCACACACTGATTAAATAGCAAGGTGAAAGGCAGACTGAAAGGCAGCCACCAACCTCCTTAAAAGAACTGAGATTTTGAAACAAGTTTCTCAAAGAAACTGAATCTGAAAGAACACATCACTGCTTTCTATTTTACGACAAAGGAGAACTTTGCTACTAACTTTAAGGGCAGCAGGCTTAAGAGGTCTGTGGGAAAACTGTGACTTATCCCAAAGAAAATAGCTAGTACAAAATGGACCACACACATCCCCAAAACCCCACCAGTAATGTACACTTTGAACATTCCTATCCCAAACCGCCTCTTTTAATTGGTTGTACAGTACCAGAAGAGGATGAGGAAGATGGAGTGAATAGTGAAGCGGTTACTAAGGATTCTGTTCAGTTTTTAGGACAGTAACTTTCAAACATACCTGGGCTCTCCACCCTCTTGTAGTGGTATGGATTGATGCAGACTTCCTTTTGTTTGGATCCAAAAGGAAATTCACAAATATCCAATGGCTTCAGCTCGTGATGGCTTTGTAGATCGGGCCAGCGCCACACACGACAGTAAATCACGTGGGGAAGGCCCTTTCTGTGAGAAACCTGCAGCCGCCCGTCCAAAGAGCGCGGGATCGTAACGCACTTGCTGGGCTGCCCTGGACTGCTCAAGGCTTTCTCCAGTTCTTCCATAGCACCCTTTTTCTTTTTCAGCTTTTTTACCAAAGCATCCACAGCTTTTTCTGCCCATTTTTCCTCTTCATCTCCTTGTTTCCAGCCCAACAGACGCTTTACAGCTGGGCTAGTAAAGGAGAACAAACTGGCCATTGACGTCATTTGACACAAGTCTTCAAAAAGTTTGTTGGGTTTTGTCTGTTGGGGTTTTTTTTTGTTTATTTATTTCTTTTTTCCCAAATAAATGTCACTATATAGTCAAAGCAGTTATTGCAACTGATGAGCCGTATTATTTCCTGGAGGATGACAAAGGAACACAGAGATGTCAGTGATGAAGTCTTCACATCAAAAATGATGATCGATTCCTCCAACTTAGTACTAGTAAAAAGATAATTTAACAAGGAATTAGCAAACAAGTAAAGGTTGTGGTAAAACAAAAAGGCAGATATGAAAAGACTCCGTGTTTCAACCCTAGCATTGCACCTGATTTTGTTTCAAAACAAAATCCCAGAAGTACTATGATCACACCCCAAAAAAGCAATCAATCCCCAAAGCTTGCACTACTGATTAGTGGGACAAGGGACCATCAAGGGATGACAGGAACAGCACAGTTCCTGTTAATATTCCTTAAATTGATTACTTTCTCTCAGAAGATAGACTTGAGGAATATGCTTTAAAACTAACAATATACCCCTGGCACAATGCTGCATTAGAAGACTAAACTTGCTAGGAAGAAACAAGGGAGAGGCAGGCTGGAACCACCATGCAATACTGCATGGAAATACTCAGCTTCTCAAATGGATCTTTATTTCCAAAGAGAAAAAAAATCCTAAAGCATCTGTTTTTTCTTGAGCTCCAATTAGCTACCCAATGTTTCTGAGAGTATTAAAAGAAATTAGGAAGAAAATGCAGATGAAGAAAACAAAGCACGATTAAAAGAAAAACCCAATTAAAAAACAACAAACCAAACCTTCTCCAGCCACCCAGAGAGGTGGTCAACCTTTTTTTAGCTGCAGCTAATTTTATGCCGCACTTCCTTATATCTTTTAAGGAAAGTATTTGAAGAGCTGGGTATTTTTAGCCTTGGCAAAAAAAAAAATGTTTTCTTCTCCCCAGAAAAAAGAAGGGGGGAAAAGACATGGTGGAGTAAGCACTAGAAATGTGACCTTTACTACAAAGTGCCTCCAAAGGAGAGCAGCAGAACAACTGGCTCATGAATGGTGTTTTACCACTCACCAGCCCTAATGCAAATCCTCCCCCAGCAATTTAAGGAGTACCGATGACAAGAGGAAATGATGTGCTGTGGCAACGAGCTGATAAGAACTTGTAAAATCCCTTGTGAATACTAAATAAGCAAGTATAGACAATGAGCAGCTGGCAAAAAGCAAGAGCAGAGCTAAGAGAAAGGATGTCAATAACAAAAGATGCTTCCTCTCTTGCTACAGAGACTGCCAAACAACATTGTCTCTCCACTTTTGATAAAGCACGGTGAATTAGAACACCTACCTAGCCCGACACACCAAATCTGCACATAAGAGAAAAAGGGGGTGGAGGGGAGCAAAATGTTAAACATCTCTGTGCTGCTTCTTTTAGATTGCTACCTTTAATCAAGAAGATCTTTCTTCCTCCCATCTTTGAGAAACTAAAAGTCATCTGATAAGGCTTTTTAAGTGTCTGGGCACATTTACAGGCTCACTCAGGAACTTGGACAGATACTTTCATATAACAGAACAGTGTACTAAGCACCATCAGCCAAAGCTACAGCAAACATCCCTAGGCAAGGCATTTATGTCCTGCATGCAACCATCCTGTATTTTTTATTATGGAGTTAGAGGGTGAGGAAAGCAGGGAACAAACTCAAGGACACTTGGTGTTCCTTTACAGGAAAAAATCCATTTATTTCATGCAGTAGCTTAATCCCATTGGTATTTATTTGACTATTCAGCTTTGTTTCAGTAATATGGAAAAAAAATTGGAAAAGCAAAACAAACAGAAAAACTGTTTGAAGGTCTTTTTTCCTAGAGCTCTCTTGAAAAAACAAAACAGAAAAAAAAAAGAAATTAAGAGAATAGAAGTCTCCCACTGCTTCAGTAACTCCCTAGAAGAAGGTATTGAGAAAAAAACTAAAGGGAAAAACTCAAATAATTACCTATCACCTGTTTTCTTCAGAAATATCACCATGTCTGCACTTTCAGAGTAATTTAGTTCCTTCAGATTGTTACCCATGAGAACCTCTGCACCCTTCAAAGTAACAGGAAATATATAAAGGGAGATGAACTTGGCCAGGAACTCAGACTGATTTTTTGTCTTTTACTGAGGATAAAAGTTTACTGTTTGAAAAAGTAAAAGCTGTTTACAGTTGCAACTAACTTACTTTCCAGCCTTACATACATTCAATAGCTGCAAGATCAGCAACTGCTCACACCCCTAAAAAGGAAATGAACCCACCTAGAATCTCAGACCAGAAGACAATTAAAATGTTCTATTTTTGCTTTCAGCTGTGCTTTCAAAGAACCTCAAGCATCATCAAGGCAGAAGATGCACTGGAAATTCCTCTAGACAAGTTGAGCTCAAAGGAGATCTTAACAAACATCCTCATTACAGGATAATGGGATAAAATATCTAGGATTCTATGCTATGATCATGTAAAATTTTATTTTGTTTTATGGTATTTTGAACATAATGCATCAACTAAGATGATATTTTAAAATAGAAAGATATTTTATTGGTTTTATATAATTTCAACATCACTTACCCACAAGCATGCTCATGGAATAAACAAGCTCACTAAAAGGAAAGGAAGTTGGAACAGTTCTACAAAGATGATATTTTGCAGTAACTAGCATTTGTAGGGCAAGTGTCAAGGGAATTATGATAAATGACTGTCCTACAAACTATCATTTTAGAAATAATCTGCTTGCAGTAAGTAACACAATTAACTCTAAAAACTTTATATTTGTCTGAGAGCCCATCAACAAAAGCAAAGCCTGGTAAAACAAGTATTTCAGAAGCATCAGAACAGATTTTATCAAAACTGCTCCAACTTCTTCAAAAAAAGTTTCCACATACATGCTTGTAGCTCTGACCACTGAAAAATGAGACTGTTGAAGTTTAAAACCTTAATACCATTCACTGTAACTCCATTCTGGCCACCTATGAGGCTTTCAAGACTTCAGCAGAAGTATATTTGAACCTGTTCAAGAAAATCAAGGGCAAGAAAGAAAATGCAACAAAATACTAACAGGCTTTGAGAGGTACAAAGTGACACTGAATTTATCCCATTGCATACCTTCCAGAAGTTCATTTTGGAAGGCAAAACACTGAAGGTTTACAGCTTTTGCCCTTTCTTGAGAAAACAAGGCAGAATTAAAAAGCTTCATGAATCATGAGCTGGCTTCATGAGCTATTTAAGGCCACAAAGCAGTAGGTTCAGGTATTTATGTAGAAACCAAACATTTCCATGTAGAAACTGCAATTCCTGTAGGGTTTTTAGATTTCTGAATGTGTGGCATAAATCACATTTAGAACATTTACTTGCATTTGCTGTAATTTCAGCATCTAATTTGTGAAAGGTTTCTAAGCAATCCTGACATCTGCCAGGAACAGCTTCCCCAGATCATCTGTACTTACAATCAATTTCTTCTGAGGCTCAAAAGCACAAGTTATGAGCTGCGATCGCTGTACCACAGAGCATCACTGAGCTTTGAATACAGAAACAAATGCTTTAAAGAGTCACATTTTCATTCCGTGGTGCACAAATTACTTGTATTGCTGCACCTCTAGACACAGCTGGTAACAACCTTCATGGGGAAAAAAGCTTACTTAAATTGCCTTAAGAAGCAGAGGGTCTATTATGCATTACCTTCTTTTACTAAATAACTTTTCAGCTGAGCTACAAGAGAACATCAACTGAAAATCACACTATTACATTAAAAAAAACAGTTACAAACACTCTTTAAGGAGTGAGTGTAATTAATTACATGGAGTAGCATGAGGGGGCTTTTAAAGGGCAAATATAAAGGGAAGTAATCGCCACATCAAAATTAGACTTTGGGGCATGCATTATTTGTACTTTTAAAGTTCTTGTTAACAATTATAGCAAATGGAAGGAACCCAGTTGCGTGAACAGGTCCATTGTTTGAACCCCCTCCTTAACACTTCACCCAACCAGCCAGATATAAACAAAATTGGCCAACAGAACTTACATTTCATCTATGCAGATGGGAGAACTCCACCACCTTCCATCTGCCATCACAAATACTGAGCAACTTGACTCTCTTCTAGCAGTTCTTGTGCAATTTTCTGAGCCTACTACATTGGCAAGTTCAGTAGCTTCATTTGATGTCATACAAGGAATCTCCTTCTGGCTAAAAGGACCTGAGCAAGAGCCACTGCAGAACAGAAAATCTAACATTACATATGGTGTACCTATTTTCATGAGATGCATTTTGTACATAACGTGCTCTCTCACTGATTCCAAACTAATTTCTCACCTGCAAAATCTAGGTTTAAAGTACCATCAACCAAGCAAACTACCATCCCAAACAGCAGGGAAATGAATAATGCTTTCACAAGCACAAGAATAAAATGGGTAAAACCATTTTAAAATGGGTAAAACCAATGACCCTCATCCCTTCCTACTGCTAGCACTAAGCCTGAGTTCAAATGTACAAGGACTATTCTCTTCCCACTAATTTACTTGTTTGCAAATTCAGGGAGCCTCCTGTAGCATCATACCCAATGTGAAACAAGGAACTCCACTGCTGATGATCAGAAGCTGTTTTGAGACTCAACTTCATACAATAAACAAAGCACCACTTATAACCAGCAGCACAACTGGGAGTTCATTAGAGCTGCTGCAGATCTGCAGTTAAAGCTGTTCTGCAGTCAGCTCTTGTGCTTAACTTTATTGCCCTTCAGATTCAGAAATGCTCAAGTATTTTGACTCCATACACACATTAACATACATATTCACACAGAAAGCTCAGAAAAATAAAGGGAGTATATTAGAGTGTGCTACGCTATATACACAGATCAATACTTTCTTTAAAACTACAACCTCACACATCAATTTCACTTGGTTTTATTAAAATCCTTCTTTCCTTATAAATTTCCTGACAGGAACTGTGCAGGATTGTGCTTGGGTTTTATTATCATTTTCCCAAGTCCACAGCTTACATTGCAGCCCAGCATACAGTCCCATGCAATGGCACGTATTGGAGTCTTTTCTTGAGAACAGAGTAATGTTAGCTCAGTTTCTCCATGCACATCAAGCACAGAACAAATCATAAAGATGATACTGTGGTTAAAAAACTTATTCAATAAACCTGAAGGGCCTGTATTCTTCAAGCCATTGCCACAGCCTCCCCACCAAAATTTTTTTCTTTCTACCCTATACAACATCTCAGCCACAAAGAATACCACCAATGAAAAAACTTCTTTTCTCCCCACAAGATTGAGTAAAAGATGAAAGAGACTTTATAAATTGTATCAAAAAGGAACTTGTGGTATTTGCACCAGAACTAGGCTTGCAATACAAATGTACATCCAGCTGACCAAAATCTATGGTAAGTGTTTTTACCCTAGCACCAGATATCTTGCTTGAAACATTCCTTGTAAGGCAATACAATCTAACTGATAATATATGTAAAAAAGAACAGAAAAGAACTGTCTGTTGTCTTCAAAACTTTTACCAAGCGTGACTGCCCTCCAAACAGAAAAATCTACTGACAATTGCTGACAGGGCTTTCTCACACAATACTTTTGCTTTTAATTTCCACATCTGTACACCATCTAGCACGGCTTAAAAAAAAATGCTGAAGCATTTAGCTCTGTCAGCTGAGTATTTAACCAGCACTGTCTTACAAGAAACCCAACAAACTCTGAGGCCAAGCACAAGCAGCAATACAATGTACATGGAAGATATAGCTCAGATACCAAAGTGATGCTTCTGCTGCTTCTTAAGTTTTCTCAAAAACTACTTTCCAAAAATAGTATCAGTGATAATGATTTATACCACAAAAGAGGTCCAGGCAAAGAGACCACTAAGAGAGCTCCACTGCACTTTCAAAGCACCCTCATTTCCATCTGATGTCAATAAAAGCTCAGAAAAATTATAATCAAAGAACAGTTTTGAATTTGTTCTGCATCATGGCAAAACTTGAGTTTAACTCTCATACAGGGAAGGGAGAGAGAGGGAGAAAACACCAAAACTTGCCAAGCCTAAAAAGTACTATCTATTTCTTAAAGCATCTACATTTACAACAAAAAACATCCAATGCTCCCATGGCCCTGGTCTCTGCAGCTGCTCTAATTACTGAGCAATTAGCTTTTGTAGAAATTCTCTAAACTATAAATTCCATCTTTGAACCAAGATCTGTCTCCCTTAAGCGTTTTGTCAGAATTGTACATTTTCTCACACTCCTGTTCCAGCTAACTGGCACTTTCCAGTAGAAGCATTATGCTGGAAAACGTCACCATCAACAGTAGACGGCCCTGAAACTGCCTCCTGTTTTTAAGGTTATTTAAGATCTACTCTAACCAAAGCTGATAACTACAACTTAGAATCGATTTCTTAATTAAAATTCCAGAGAAAAGCACTGCTACTTTTCACTAAACATGAAAACAAAGGCCTATGCCTCCATTGGTAGGTTGGTAGACATGGACAAGCAAACGGGTGATTAGGAATGACCTCAGTACTACACTTGGAGACAAAAATGGGAAAATAAAGGGCATCTTGTGCCTTTCACAAACCCTAAAGCATGCTAAAAAATTAACAAGCTGGACAAAGCCTTCTAAAAATTTAGATGTTCATGTGCAAGACCTTCATTAAAGACAAAGATTCCCGATACTTTCAGTTGGCAACAAAAAATATAAGCTGGAAAATGGGATACTCAAAAAGCTTTAAAAGAAGAAGAAAAATAAAGATGTATATGTGTGTGCGTATACACTTCCACTCCAACTTTATTGCATTAAGCCTGTGACAAGTTTACAAAAGCTACAGGATTGGAGGGAACACTGACAATAGTAATTCAGCAAGTTGGTTTTTTTTTTTTTCCCACTTGCACAGAATGAATGAATGGCAAAGTATTCTAAATTTGTCAGTTTGTGACATCCACTGACCCAGAATTCAGAGACACTACTTCATAGTTGGTGTATCAGTAGCAGGGACTGTGACAAAGATCCTCTGTCAAGGATGACAGTGCTGGCAGGCTCAACCTTGGTGGTAGGTCAGTAGGGATCCAGACTTGGCAGGCAGTGCCCTGCACCTCGCCAACCCACGCTGGTCAAGCGCGCTCCAGTGCCAGCCAAACTTTTCTACGTGGTCACAGGAACACGGCTAAAAAGGCCTCCAAGAAAACAGTGACTGTGACTAATGATAACGGCAAAAGTGTTAAATTACTGCTCAGCTTGCTTTTAATGAGCTGTTTATCGTTAGTCATGAAGATATCTCAAGTGCACTCAGCTCACACAAGAACAAATCTTCTCACTCTGAACACGAGCTCCTTACCTGTTATTAAAAAAAAAAATCAGTAAAGATCTTTAAAGAAACATTAGCAGATTAAAATGAAATTGATTTCACCAAATCTAACAGAGATATTTGAAGAAACTTGTACTTTAATTAAAAAACCAAACAAACATGAATATAACCAACAAGGCCTTAACTGGAAGGAAGAGAAGGCACAGGGACTTGCACAGAATTGCCACAGGAGTATTTCTGCAGGTATGTAATTCAGCCAAGAGCAATAAAAGAGTTCCTAGCATTTTCCTTAGACATCTATGAAGAAAATAGAGAGGACAGTTTTCTGCAATTAAAAGTGTCCTCCGAAGCATTGAAGATCACAATATAATTTGCTAAGAACATTCAAATAAACCCAAAAAGTTCCTTAATTGAGGATGAGCACTCTACCTTGGGAGACATTTTTTTTCCAGCTCAAATAATATTCTGTGATCATAAAAACTCTGCACAGATCACCCACTCCAGGTGCAAGATTAAAAATCTGAGTTCCTAACAAGTACAAAATAGTACAGGGTCAACAATTATAGTTCCATCAGAGGTTAAAACTACAAACCTCAAAAAAAAAAAATACAAAAACCCACTCACCACAGGTGTACACGGCAGCACGCCGTGTTGTGATCTTCTGTCATCAAGAGAAAGAAATGCACAGGAAGCCTCTCCTCCTTTTCCATTTCTCAGCCCCATCATGATTGTCCACCTGGGCTTCCACTAGGAAAGCCTTTTTCAGAAAAAGAGAAAATTCCTATCTCAAATGTATGTCCTCCACATTTGAAAGGAAAAGAAAGGTTAGGAAAATGTAGGTATCCCAGTAAGCACATGGTTTGTTGGGGTTTTATTTTGCAGAAATAAGTGGCATTAGGCACTTAGCAGCAATTTCAAGGCCAAACGAACAAAATTTTAATATCAGAGGTTAAGAGTAAACCACTATCAAACGGTAGGGATTAAGACATTAAATCCAACACAGACAGGGCACTCTCAAAAGTTACAACACACTAATTATGAAACATCTTCAATTAAGTTATTTGCTGCTTCTATTAACTTCCACTACCACTAGCTGCCAACTCCATAAAGCATTACAGGTTTTGATGAGCACAGGCACATGACTGCAAGTGTTTGCACCTTTTTCTTTACTCCAGTCAAACTGTGATTCCTCATAATACCAGGAGAATATTCAGTGCAGAACTTCTGTAACTGACACACGCAATGAACTACGCTCATTTCAGTTTCCAGCATTTTAAAGCCACCCATGGAAGGCTAATTATCTGAAATTAACGAAGGAATGAAAACCAGCAAGAGATTTCATCTAAAACCATCATATACTGACAATCTAATTTCCCATGGCAGACAAAACTTTGCTGATGCAAATTCTGACAGTTATTCCTTGGAGGTTTTGTTAAAGCAGCGAGACCAAGTGATTCACTGCATAGAATTTCTAAATTCCTACCTATTCTACTGAGACTCAAGAACTATTACTGAACCTATTCAATAATACATTAAACACTACTGCTGAATCAGTTCTTCCCTATCTCATTTTCCTGCAAAATATCACTCAATTACCTTAAGGTCACATAAGAAACCCCACAGCTGGAACAGAGCACAGATCACTTGATTTCCAGTCTTGTGCTTTTAACCGCAAGAGCATATTTCCTCTATTAAATTTACAACCCGCAGAAGACAAAAATTGCCATTCTAAATCACCGAAGCTGTGCATCTGTTGTCCGGCAGCTGTCAGGGCTGGGCGCACGCGAGAAAGGCCAAGGTGGACAAGTGTGTGTTTGTGAGAGTTGTGTGTGTATGTGTGTGTTTGTGTGTGAGAGTTGTGTGTGTGTGTGTGTGTGTGTGTTTGTAAGAGTTGTGTGTGTTTGTGAGAGTTGTGTGTGAGTTGTGTGTTTGTGTGAGTTGCGTGTGTGTGTGTGAGAGAGTTGTGTGTGTGTGTGTGTGTTTGTCCCCTTAATGGCCTGATAGGCAGGAGGCTCAGATGATTTTAGGAGATAGACACTCACTGCTTTACTGCTGCACCCTCACAGACAGCCCTATTTAACAGAGCTGAAA
>VWYP01010273.1:56901-67120 GCA_013400435.1 Pycnonotus jocosus
CTGGGCTTGTCCACATCTATTTAGATTTGGAAGTGGGGGTGATGAAGGGGGGGGGGGGGGCAGGAGAAAAATCTCTCCCCTACTGCACTATTACTATTCCGACTCCATTAGTGGAGTCAACGAGAATTCCTGCTCTCCCTCCAGTAATTAAATAAATATTTAACATTGCGGGATGTAATCGGAATCCCAAAAGTTAACAATAGCCTCAGCTATCGGTGTCGCTATCTCAGGGGTTCTGTTTTCACAGGAGTATATTTAGATCTCGGCCACCTCGCCCACTTGCATTACGAATAGTACAACCCCCTCTCTTAAAAAAAAAAAAAAAAAAATCAAGAAGTTCGGTAAAATCTGGAAACTTTTATAAAGTGACGCCATCTCCGCGGATCTCCTTCCCTGCTGCACAACGTACTTCAAAGCCTGACAAATGCACTGGGGCCGGGAGGCTCGCGTAAAAAAAACCCAAACAAAAAACTCAACAACAACAACAAAAAGCAGTAAGGAATGAACACAGCATTACCTTCCAGCAATTACTGCAGCTCCATTTTCTCACCCTGTGTTTTGTCACTGTCTCCCTTCCGAGGGATCCCCATTCCCCCGTGTCCCGGGGGAGGAGCCCTGCGGAGGGTCCCGGCAGCGGGGACGGGGCGGTGACACCCCCGAGCTGCCGGCCGAGAATCCACATCCCCGCTTTAGAAACTTTCTGCAAAACTCGTGTGTCAGGTCTATTTTTGCTTCCTTCTTTCATCCTGTGATATCGCCCTTCGCTCCGATGCAACGCAGCCATCTTTTGTGCTGTGCCTTTCCTACAATCCCTGGATTTTGCCCGTGTAAATCCTGGCTTTGCCAGAGCACGCTGATCCTTTTTGGTGATTAATTTCTCCAGTTTGCAGAACGGGAACTACAATCACGGTGTATTGATTCTTTGCATTAAGTATCTCTGCACAAAAAAAATAGGCACAATCTGAGTTTTTAATGGATATAAATGTGTAAATGCATGTATAATACATATAAATACATATGTATACACATGTTTAAGGTATTCACATGCTATGTCTGTGCTCACATCAACGCAAGTCTCAAAATTAGGAAGTTTAATTAGGATAATCGTGCTTTTCATGTAAAAATTACAAAGTATGAATGATCTTTATACCAAGCCTGTGTTTGCATTTACTGCTCTGTAAACTACTCTGCATTTTTACTACTCTTTTTATACTCTGTGTGTATAACCAAGATGGCAGAAATGGAGAGTAGGATTTGTAAGTGAGAGTACAGGTCTGCAAAAGATCGTTCTCTGTGTATCTACTGAGCTAAACACAATAAAAACTGATTAGTCTTGTTGACAACAGAGCTCACAGAGGTTCCAAAGTCCAGTTAACAGGAACAGTTTAACAGCTGCACCCCTAGAAAAACCACTTAAAACAGAAAATCAAATTTACGCAATTAGATGCTTGCAGAATCAAAACATTTTTTATTAAAATAATAAAATTATTATGATTATGGCTAATCATTAGCCCTTGGTCTTCATGAAGATGACTAGAGCTGTGCATGAATGACCAGCTCAGCCCTCTCATACCCCAGTTTGAGAGAAACTTTGTGTCTCCCTCACACTGCAAGCTTGAGTTCCCTTGCCAGAATATCAATGTTCCAACAAGAATTGAGCCAGCAGTGGAAAGGAAGGTTAAGATCGTTTATGAAGTGTTGGCTTGTCAAAGGAAAGTCAGACTTTGCAGATTACTGCTGGTTTTCTTTGAAGGATTCAGCCAGAGCGTGAGGAAGATAATATTCTTCTTGATGTATTCAACCTGGATTTCTAAAATGCTCTTGGTAACCTCTCCCACTTGTCTTAGGGAAGATTATCTGCCAGGGAAGAGGAGGTAATGGTCTCCTAAGAGGTATAACCACTCAAAAGAAAGGCAGCAAAGAGTGGCAGTTTCTGGTTCCTTTTCACAGCGAAGGAAGTGGAATTTCACAGGGAAAGTGCCCATTGGTGCTGCTGTCACTGGGTGAGCTGGAAAAGGCACTTAGATGAGCTGTGGATAACAAAGTCATGTACCAAAGTCAAGATGAGGACTTGGTGTGAAGAACTGAAGGACGAGTTTCCCATACTGAGTGGGAAATAAAAGGCAGATGAAATCCAGTCTAGATATAAATGCAAAGTAGCACACGTGGGGGTGAAGTGACATCCAAGATTATATGATCTAACATATTATCACCCATTAACTATGTTTTGTAATAGTTCAGTGCAGGTATTGGATGAATTTTTGATCACCACGGAGTGCACTGAACATCAGGAATTGCCACAAAAGCGATAGCAAACAAAGCAAAGGTGGATTCCACACTGGGAATTCCTGGTGCACCTGCCTCACAGATTCCAGACAGAGGGCCAGTTCTCCACCTCAAGGAAGGAACACTACATCTGGTAGCGATGAGATGGGATTGTAGCAGAACTTCTCCTTTTGTCCATTCTACTCCTTCTCTAAATTATCAGTAAAATACAATGTATTTCATGAGGTACTTTAACAAATTTATATAGACCAGTGGAAGAGGTGTAGGCCAGAGATCCTTTGGTCCAACTCAAAAGGATGGCAACATACTTGAGAAATATTTGATTATTACACTTTCCAAGAGGAAAGCATTTGCATTGCTATTAGAAATATAAAGAAAATTAGGTTCAGCTACAAAATGCCACAGGTCCAAAATCAGTCAGATATATCAGTGGCAATTACAGGGCTCAACCTCCACTTTTGATTCCAAAGACTGCTGAGGATCTTGAATGTATAAACACAGAGCAGTTGTAGTTGCTCTGCAGTTCCCACTACCCCTAAAATTTGACATTTTGGGGTTTTTAGAGCAAGGAGGTTTTTCCATTCCAGATTGCCAAAGAGCTGGTTCTGAGAAAGCCACACAATTCAAGTTGAAATAAGCTCTTTCCTGCCTTTCTTATACATAACTCATCACACCCAGATTTTAATATATGTGTTCTTATTTCAAACCTACTCTTCTAATTTATTGTATGAGCGATGTCTTGATTTTCATGCTGTTGAACAGATTTCTTGGAAAAATTCTGGTTTTAGTGCCAGGTATTATTAGTGGGATAGTTGGAACTGCTGATAGAAGGCTATAAACTTTAGTTTTAGGAAAATACTGATTAGTGCTTACATTTAAGCATAAGAATAATCTCCCATTTATTCAGTGAAGTATTTATGGCTGTGCTTTACTTTAAGCACATGTTTAAATTCAATTAACTTCATTTTAATAATGGACTTAAGTGCTTTGCTCTCTCAGGATAATAAGACCATTGGCATTTCATTTAGCTGGCTGAGCTTGTTTTTAAGTAAATTTTGTACTCTCAAGCACAAACTGACAAACATGCAAATAAGAGTTACCTTTTTGCCTGAAGACCAAAAATGATAAACCAAGTAGTTTTCCAGTCCACGAGGGGAAACACCTAGGCAAGGAATAGATTTTCATTTCCCTGATACTATCATATTAATTGTCTGGAAGTGAAACACTGCCTTGCAAGGAGGCTTTGTGCCATCTTTGATCTCCTTCTGTACTTGGGCAAGGAGAGACATAGGTGTTGTTTTCCATTGAAATGAAAAACGTTTGTTTGCTTGTTTTCTAGACAAAAGCAAATGTCTTTGAGACACTGTGGACCATAGCTCCACTTGATATAAATTGGCACGTCTCTTTCATTCCAGGGGAATTACACTAATTTTACACCTCAGAGTACATCTCAGAGACTTTCCACGTCATGTATAAACTTGAATAGAGAGATTCTGTATCATGAGGTGAGATCATAATATGCAAGTGTTTCACAGACATAAAACTTCCAGGTCTGGGAATGCTTGACAGTAGCTAGTAAATACAGTATGGTCTAGTCATTAAGTGGGACCAATTGTTTATAAGCAGAATAAACCAGTTGGTAGGCAGAGCCAAAAAGCAGTTTTCTTTACCGTGGCACTCCTAATTAACAGCTTTTCCCCACTGAAGCAATAAAATGAAAAATTATGGTTTTATTAAGTCTTATGTGGCTCAAAAAAAGCCCTTTCAAATGTCAGTAACACTTGATTTGTTCACCAGAGAAGTAACCATTTTAAAAAGAAGTGAAAGAATAATTGAAAAATTTGAGCATAAACCAGCTTACAGAATTGGCAAAGCTATTTCTGATGCAAATTGTGAGCTGGCCTAAAACAATGCCAATTTTACCACCATTCAAAGTTAAAGGAAATAAATTGTGTTATGTTGTCATAGTTACTTCAATTAATGTGAAATAAAAGACTTTCAGTATTTTCTAATGATGTTAGTATTTATGGAACCAGACCAAAAGCAAGCCCAGCAAAATTGGAATTTCTGGTTTTCATACAATTACTTCTATGAATAATATTAGCAAAGGCTCAGTGTGAAAAAATCCCTTGAACACGTGTAGCACACTTCCATTTTGATATTGTGAACATTACTGCGATTATTTTCACATACAGGAAAATGTATTCCTGGCTGAAGAACAACAATACTGAACAGGTATTGGGAGAATGTCAGACAGGAAACTTGGTACCTTCAAACCCAAGAGTTCTGAGTGATTCCCAGCCAGTTTAGAGCAGCTCACCTCTGCAAGAACTGGCAGGTGGCTGTGGGTGCAACCAGCACCTGAGCTGCCACACACACTTGAGCATGTCCACCATGTGCCCCAGTGAGATGGTCCAGCCCAGAGAGGTGAAAGGAGAGTGGGCTTTCCCTCCTCCAGGCCAGTATTGCTGCAGGAAGTTCTTATGCATGAGAATGGAGAAGTTTGCATGCGCACTTAGGGGTTTTTTTCTCAAATTACAACATACTGGTGCTGCTGGTGGCTCAAAAATTTACAGACAGCGTGATGCTAAGTAGGATGGCTTCCCCATGTCCTGCCCTTCATCTGACTGATAAACACCTTTTTCTAAGTTGAAAAAAATATTGGGTTTGGTTTGGTTTGGTTTGNTCTTTTTCTAAGTTGAAAAAATATTGGGTTTGGTTTGAACAGGTCCCTCTGGCTGACTGCTCCCCATTGCCTGCCTTTTGTCCTTTCCGCTTACTTTCACAAGCTTTGTATAATCTGCATACAGGCCCTGAAGATATTGTTTAATCCTTTCTTCTAGAAGGTAAAAAGTCAGAGGACAGAATGATTTCAGGCTATTCAAATTCCTGACATAGAAAACCCCATGGTTAGTCAAAAGTAATCCTGTTATTTCCACCAGTTTTACAACACTGTAACCATCACTTCCCATTGGGTGGTTTTGAAGCTACATCAGTGTGAAGGGAGAACAAAGTTAAACCATCCCGTCTTCTGAGTACACAAGGGCTTTGGAACTTCCATAAAACTTCACTTCCTTGTTGTAAATGATAATAATTCAGGACATTTCTTCATAGGTTCTTTGCATTTAAACATCAAATGACATGCAAAGCTTCAGAAGCACTCACAATCTGTGCTGTGAATCAGAGGAAAAGAAAGCAATAGGAGTTAATAATTTCTTTGGAGCAAGTCATCATTTACAGCTGGTTCACCATTAATGTGTACCTGAGCAACCACTCTGAGTTGATAAAGTTCAGTGGATTCAGTGAATTTAAATGTATTATTGTATATTAAAGGCCAAGTCATATGTGTTTTTATGTAGGCAAAAGCTTTGCTGTTTCTCTCTGAATAGGGCCTGATTAACAACAGCAGAATTCAGCTTTATGTTAATGCACCATTTAGTGCCCCACTTTTACACACTGCAGTGCTGCATCTGTGCCCATTTCATGTTCTCAGCTAAGTTAAAAGCCAAAAAATAATAGATTGAAAATGTGCATTACAAGTATCTCACACATAGTCTTGCTCATAAGTTGAATGGCTTTTTTTGTAACAAAAACATGGCCTCCTTTCCTAACTGGAGGCCTTTTTTGAATCTGAATCTGGCTTTTAAAATTCTTTATGGTAGCAGAGAGAAAAACCCCATAATCTACATTGATGTTGTGCTTACAGATTTGTGCTTGCGTGGGGCACAAAGAGCTGCCTGGTCCTGCGTGGTTCTGCGGGAATCACCCATTTTTATCACTTTCAGTTATTGTTTCCTTCCCTTGCCACAAATATTTCCCACAGTGCCACTGTTTTCCCTTGGCCTCCTTACTCATCCAAGCTAATAGTTAGGGGCACACTGGGCATTTTGTTATGCTATTTTTTTTATGTTTTGGTAAGCATGAAAACACTCAGTAGGGATTCCATTATGTTTTAGCACTTGTGTTGAAGGGTGAAATAACTTCACAGCCTGTCAAGAGGAGTGATGCATCATGAATAGTTCCTTCCTTTATTCTACATATTTTTATTTAAACATTCCTAGCCATGTTTTGTAACAAGCTGCTTTCACTGTACTAGACTGTCCAGAGGAGAAGGATCTCTTTTAACTTTCAAATGACCATGAAAAATTGGAGAGAAGCAATAAACAAGAACATCTCTGTTAAGTTATCAAAGCAACAGGAGGGTTCTGAGGCTGGAGATCCAAATGTTAGCAAAGAATTTTTACATTTGTTCAAGGTTTTGCTACCCTTGTTTTCAAAAATTTTGATTGGTTTCACCTGAGTATTGATTTCTTCTCAAACTGTGACAATTTTATCTCTTTTGTAATTTCTTTGAAGGCTGAATGTGTCAGAATTTAGATGGAGAGAACAATGGGCAAACCAGTGTCAAAACCCCCTTGGGTATCCTTTTACTGAAAACCTTCAAATTTTTGTCACAAAATTCCAACAGGAGAAAATGTCAGCTTTGACATTTTTAGTCTGTTGCAAGGTTTCCATCTCATTGCCACATCCAGCTAAATAACTGCACCAAGCCTTTTATTAATGGACATCTCTGATGAGTGAAATACCCAAACCTCCTTTTAGGATATCACACGTGTGAAGGTCATTTAGCCTTGGTGGGTGGCCCTGCCTGGAAAGGACTGTGACATGGTCAAGAATGGATCATTAGGGAGAAGAGGAAAGGGCATTTTCCTCCCCTCAGAGCTTTTCACAGTGCAGTTCAAGCCTGAAGTTACTGAGTACTTCTGACTCCACCTCTTTAAAACAAGTATATCAACAATGGTATATGCACAAGTTGAAGTCAAGCCACAAAAAGTTTTCAAAATCTTCTCCATCTGATGGTTTCCTTATGGCTTACAGAGCTCGCTTTTGCTTTTGGTTTTGGAAATTCTCAGGCGTTGGCCAAAGCCACCAACTGTGATGGTGCATCAAACCAGGATGACACATGATCAGCACTACAGCCTTCATTATCTTGCCTTATGCACTGACCTGTGCTTAGTTAACATTACTTAATTAAGCCACAGCATTATATGTTCCTCTAGGTGTTCCTCTTTAAAAACAGTCTAGATATAAATTACTGAATGCTAAGTTGAAAACTTAAGAGCAATATCTTCACAATACTTGAGTCTGGAGCATCTGTTGTCACTTTGCCCTAAACCCCATTCATGGTGAGCATGACCTATGCTGCCCAGAGGCAGGCTGAGACTTAGGTCATGACTCAGAATGCTGTTCATCTTCCTTCCTCAGGGTTTCCTTCCTCCCTGTGTCCAGGAAGTGGGTCCTACACCAGCTTTCTGCCTGGAACAAAGCGTGGCCCCACGGCGAGCTAACCTCTGGCAAAGGAAAGGAGTTCACAGCACACACAGCCCCATCAGTGCCTGAGACATCCAGGGGAGGGACAGAGCTGCCCTGCTGAGGCTGCTCAGTTTGGTGCTGCCCCGGGTGTTAGTGTCAGGAGCATCAAGGGCATGGAGCTTGTCCAGGGATGTGCTCAGCAAATCCAGACCTGGCCAGGTTTGAGCACTCTGTGCGAGTTCTTTCATTTCACTCAGCATCCACAGGCCCAGGATGCCTGTGGATTCAGTGGCACAGATGTGCAAACTAAAGGGCAGCACCAAAATAATACCAGAAAGCTTTAGAGAGGCAGTGAAACATTTTGGATCCGTCCTCAAGCTGCATTGCCATTGATTTGCTATAATGGGAAGAGTTGAAAGGAAGCTTTAGCCTCAAAACCCAAAGGAAGCAATAACGAGGTCCCTAAAAAGTAATGGCAAATTTACAAAAAATAAGGAGAAATTTTGGGGAAGATCTTCACCATGTAACTAAGTTGCTCTTTTAAGAAGTCCACATAGTGGCTGGGGTTTGTGGAAGCTATTCAGTAAATTTAGCAGCATGAAGCTAAGAGTAACTTGGAGATATTTTCAGTTCCACAATGTTGATAACAAATCCCTTTTCTTTTTTCCAGTTTTCTGCGAATTTTGAGAAAAACTTTTTTTCCATTTTTTTCAAAATAAAATCAGCTTTTCTTTTCTGATCCATTTGTTATGGATATAACTGTGAACAGCAGGATAAAATTGCTGGCTGCATGCAGTGTGTGCTTAAAGGACACAGACCAGACTTCAAGCTCCCTCCTGCCTCACAGACATTTTCTCATTTGGAAGAAAATTAATAAAAACCCAGAACTGATTTGCATTTGCAAGCTCAATAAAAGAGAGGGAATGAAGAGGAAGTAATCACAGGGAATGTAGAGAACATTAAAACCAGCAGCAAAAGATAGTGTACAGTCAAAACACAGGTGCTCCATCTCCATATTTTCACTCAAGTACCCCTATCCATAAAAAAACTGCACAAAAATCCCTGGAAGACATGATGGGAGGACTCTGGAGGATAAAGGACACAGGCTTAGTAGAGCACAGAGCTGGCACTGAAGGGTCACAGGCAGCAAAAACCTTTTGGGTTAAACTTCTTCACATCAACACAAATGTGCCCTGTCACAGGCTGGGCTCTCTGCTGGGTGACCTGCTTTTATCTTTCCAAAAGAGCAGATAGGACCTAATAAAGAAAATGCACCTTTAAGGTTTTCTTGGTTGTAAATTTTACAGTTAATTCAACATCAGGTTGAGAAGCAGACTCTTGCTGAAGAAGGGGAGAGGGCAGGGCTGGACATCCCAGAGCTCAGCAGTGCCAGCTGCTGTAACGAGTGGCATTATTCATGCTGAGTGTGCTGAAACTAAATCACAATGAAGCAGATGCTGTAAGTGCAGAAGTGTGCTTGGACAGCCAGAGCCATTAAATGGATGTCTTGTACACAGTTTTACCATCTCTGGTCAGAAGAAGCAAGGAGAAGAACCAGGTATGCCCACAATTACAAACCAGGGGCCTGATCCACAGTCCATTGAAGACCATTGAAAGGTTTCCATTGACGTCAGCAAGCTCTGGATGGGCCCCTGGAGCTTCACTGCGTGCTCACAGCATCATGACTGATGTCAGCTGGAGCTTGCCTGGGTGAATCTCAGGACTGCCTCAGCTGCCCCGTTTCCTCTCTGACAGAATGGGCAAAAGGGCAGCCTGCAAGGACAGGGCTGCAGGTTTTTAGGCTGGTTCTAAACAAGAACCAAGCTTCTGCACATTGTGCCGCAGCCTTGGGCTGTGCTAAATTAATGCCATCTGCTCCTGGCCTTTCTCCCCTGGCCTCCTCCCACCTCCTCCCTCAGGGGGCTTCTGACAGTAGAGAATAGCTGGAGTACAGTCACAAGCATCACGCCTCTTCCTGTCCCTAACACACCCTTTACACCCTTTGTTTCTCTCTAAGTGTCATGGGTGGAGTAGGATCCCAGTACGCTGGCTCCAGACCAGCTGGCAGCATCTGGCCAAGCTCAGCCCCATTTCTCCCAGACTTGGAGGACCTGAAGCAGGCAGAGCCTCGGCTCTACAATCTGCAAGGGTTAATGTTTGTGGTTTTGTTGTTTGTTTTTTGGTTGTTTTTTGGGTTTTTTTTCACCCAGGACAGGAGTTATTTCCAGTGACGTCACTCCCAGCTGAAAGCTTATGAACTTTCCAAATCCAGAGGAGAATTGCAAATATCGCGTGAAACCTTTCCTCACCCGAGGTTGAAACCTTTGCCAAGAGCCCTCTCAGGGCAAGGATCCCACCGCTAGTCTGAAAAGTTCAAAAGGTAGGAGCCATTTCTCACTATCAGTGTTTGTGAAGCCCAGCTGAAAGGAAAGATCCTAATTACATTTGGCATTTCTAATAGCCAGTCTCCCGCTAAACAAATGACATCATTTGTGGCATTGGCAGTAAAAGAGCCCACTGTAAGGACCGTAAACAACAGCCCATCCAGCCTCATTCTACTCAAACAAAGGAAAGGGAAAAGGGGGGAATCTCGCTAAATCACCGTGATGTCCACTTTTTT
>VWYP01010273.1:67166-78777 GCA_013400435.1 Pycnonotus jocosus
TTTTTTTTTTTTAAGGATTAGACGTGTCCTGATATCTCTGCAAAATGGTTTCGAAACGGTGGATGAAACACACCCAGAAACTGAGAGTTTTGGCTGCCCCGGGGGAATCTCTGCACTCTACAAAGTGGAGCAGCTCAGGCTGAGGGCTTCTGGATCTGAATTTTGTGGATCTTAAAGATCTGTAAGTTTGCTTTGAACCGACCTCTGATCATGGAATGCTGTATTTGATATTTCCATGGGATACATTTTCCAAAACTTATATTCCAGTATTTATATTCTCAATTCCTCTTGGAAAACTGTGTGTTTCTTCTTCTTCACCTGCGGTGGTCACAGCTTGCCCCTCTCTTCAGGGGAGAAGGGATGATTGTAGGTAAGCCTAGAAGGAGCTCTCTCTAGAAAGGAGATAATCAGCTCGTTCAGGGGTGAACAACGCAGGATTTTGGTGTAGGAAAGAATCAGCCTGGCCAGACCAAGGAAATAGCATGATGCAGGAGCTGTGCACCAAATCATAATTTAGGGAACAGACAAAAATCTTTCTATATAATACGTAAGACTAATGAATTTCAGTCTCAGGCTGTGTATTTTCTGGTTTTTCTGTGCAGCAGACTGTCACAGGGCTGTGCTGGGAATCAGGACAACACCAGCTCAGTGACCCACGCTGCCAACACAGGAGGATTCTTCAGAGCTCTTCTTTCCTTGTAATGATCCTGCTTGACTCTGCTTAGTTTGTGATATTTGAGGGCATTGCAGCACGAGGTGGTAGGAACGCAGCCCATTAATTGTAACAGGATGCGGGTGGGGGAGGTTTGATATCTCCATGCCCGTAACTGTAACCTGCATCCAGCTATTTTCAGCCCTTCATGCAAATAAAAGCAACATTTGCATTCAGTTTGCCCTTAGTGCATAGATGTGATGGATGATAAATTAAAAGTACAGTGCAAGGACAACACTCATTTGTTCCATGGCAAAGAGATGCTTTATTTTTTTTCCTTGCCAGGTTCTGTAGATGGATGCCTTTTGCCAGATTTCTTTTTAGGCAATTGCACTCACCACTGAAAAACAACTTAATATTATCTTAATACTTCTCCACTACTCAGCTTTTGAAACTTTCTTCCTAGCTGTGCTTCAGATGGCTTCCTTATCCTAAGGAAATGGCTTCACTTTGGTCTTTCTTTATTTTTATTTTTTTATTTGCAGAAGTGTGGGGTACATTCTTGATCCAAGCCTATGGGAAAATCCCCTCACTTATGAAAGGGGATGTGTTCATAATGTTCCTTTCTCTTATTAATTTAGTTACAAGGCTCTCTCTGAATCCTGTTCAGTATCACCATGCAAACCCTTTCACGCTAGTTAGGCTTCATTCATAGGAGCACTTGCCTTGCAGAGTGTGAAAGAGGCCATTTATGCTTAATAATGATAATAACCAGCAGTTGGAGGCTGGGAAAAGAAAGGAAAATAAAACCCTGCAGAACTTTACAGGAAAGGACATTTAGTGTTGCCAGGAGGGTGAGGAGGTCAGACATCTGGTGGTTAGTCTCACCCTGGATTACAGGCAGGAATGCTTGGCCAGGGAGGTGGAGCTGGGCTGGCCACCGTGGCAAAGGGGGTGCCCCAGTGTGCCCCCCATTTGCCCCAGACCTCCTTTGTTTGGGGGTGCAGAGCACACAGTGAGCTCATTCTGCATAGCCAAACTCCTCATCATCAGCAAGGAGAAGTTAATGCCCTGGGAAAATTTAGGAGATTAAGTTGGGGTAAAGACTACCAAGGAAATATTTAAGAAATCCCTCAGAAATCAAGTCATATTCATCCTTGTTAGCCATGAAAATGCCCAAGACACGGGATCACAGAGACTTTTGTGCCCTCTCTGGGTGGTCCCAGTGACAAACCATCCTCCCTCTTGCACATCTTTCCATAAGGAGCCCCAGGCATTGCTGCTTCATTCCACTCCTGTAAGGAAGAAACACTGTGAGAGTGCTGCACCTGAGAGCATCAAACCTCTACAGAGAGCTCCTGAGGGGGCAGTGGAATGGAGAACTCCTGAGGTCAGCTCTCATTTGCCCAAGGTCACTAAAATACAGAAAGTAAAGCCTAGAATAATGCTGAGCCCACAAGGTGTATGTTACTATCAAAGTGATAGAAGATATACAGTGATACAAAGTGATACAAAGATCTTATTATGTTTTTCCTTTGGTGCTGCAATTTCAGCCCCCAGCATTTCATTGTAAATTATCTCAGACACTCAGTTTATGTTCATCTCCATCTATTTTTAACAGAAAATAAACTCAAATGCACATTGGAGCAAGACAGTATTTCTCTGGAGTATCATGAGACTGCTTGATCACATCTTTTCCTGGCACTTAGTCCATCAGTTTATGAATTATTTTGTTACACTGAGTGCATAGTTGATAGTTTAATGGCTGGGAGTGATTGTTCTCAAAATATGGATGGAGCTGTCATGAAAATACATAGCTAGGGTTGCTAAGGCCTGGTTAAATTAAGGCATGCATTGAATTCTCTGTTGTTTTAGCTGTTCTTTCCTTGCCATGTTTGGAGAACATCCTATCTAGTGCAATCTTCCGGGACATCTCACTGGATTCCCCATCAGGCTGTGACTAACCCAGCACTTGGAGTCACCAATTTGCCATCCCTGGGCTCTGGCCAGGCCCGTGCAGTGATGAAGGGGCAGTGATTGGCCTCCAGCACTGCCTGTTTTGCAAAACCAGGAGTTCCTTCCAGCCTCTTTGAACTAAATTCTGAACATACTTGCACTTCAACAGAGCATTTGGCTCCATGATACACAGGAAGGTTTTTAAGAGCACAGAAGAGCTCAGACAGCAGTAAGAGCTGGTTTTCTAGAATTTGATTTTTAAAGGTTTTAAAAGCACTGATAGGAACAGATGGGGTCCAAGGAGATTTTCAGAAACACATATTGAAAGTGTCAGCCTGGGTTTGCCTCCTACAGGCCCATGCAGCAATTTGTTCAGAGAAGGGCACCACAGCAATTCCAATTAGATAAAGAGGATTTTCATTGAGTATCTCTGTACTTCTGATAGACCACGGCATTTCTGGCTTCTCTTTAGAGAGCTCAGCTGACACCAGTTACATCTCTGGTCATGTGTGACCTGTCACTGGGAATATTTTTCATGCAGCCTTACTGACAGACATCATGTGCATGGGTGGGATGTGGGAAGCATAATTACCCTAAAAGCAGTTCCCCATAACCAGCCCACTTCAATATTCTTGGTAGGTTTAGTCTGTGGCTCCCCATCTGCACACAGTGAAAAGGAATATGTACCAAATCATTATTTTTGAGCAAACATCTGTGGGAAAAGAGCATTATTGGCAATTCCATGCAAGGTCTCAAATCCATGCAGGTATTTGAAACATGAGTAAAGGGAAACCTTCAGACTGAAACTCAAGGAGGAAAAAAACCAACAAACCAAAACAACCAAAAACAACAAAAAAACCCCCACAACCCAAAGGAAAATAAAAGGCCAGTCTATGCACATGTGGAAATAAAATTTTCAGACTTGCTAAGTGAAACAGAAGCCCTATATTTATCTCAGAACATCCTATTGCTCTGGACAAAGGGAATTCACAGCAATAAGCTAGCAAAGAAAATAGTTTATCATCAAATCAGTGACATGGACTAGTAACTACTCGCTGCAACTGCAGTCAACACCTTTCTTGTAAATCCAGCAAGTAAATATTCCCTGCCTTTTATGTGATCTTCAGCCTTGCAATGAGGATGACCCCAAGTACATCCCAAGCACATGGGAAAAGGATCAAAACAAAAAGCACATGATGGTTCTTAACAGAAATTACATTATCCGTGGAAGGGACAAACACACATGGCCTTCAGATTCATGGAGAACAATACCAGAGCTGCACAGGGCTGGGAAAAGCAGATGCTGCCCAGAGTGGGAGCTGCTGGCGGAGTTTAACGTGCACAACACACATCAGGAAATCAGAGCCCTTTCATGAGAGTCAGAAGGGCTCACAGAAAGTGCATTTCCAGCAAGCATCAATGAACCAAAGGACAGAGCCAAGAGGCAGAGTTCAGCCCAGGAGCCCTAAGTTCACTTGATCTGGTTGAGTTTGCCCATTTGTTCAGCTTCTCGGTAAGAAAGGAGCCAGCTACAGAAACAAGACCTGGCTAAAGGTCAGGAGCTACTGAAAAATGTAGGAGCAATTCTGCAGCATTTCCTCTTAGAGATGCTGTTATCCACAGCAAGGAGCAGAACATTTCAGCTGGTGCTTGTTTGTATAAAATTAAAAACTCACACAAAGCACAAGGGTCCCTGAGACACAAGGGGAGGGGGGAAATCCACCCCAAGCCACATGTTCTTGACTCCCCCAAAGACAAATTCAGTTTAACCCTCAAATCCAGAGCTGTTTATGCAAATGTAAGAAAACCTCTAGATTTTAATGTGGGCCAAATCCATTGCTTTAGCTAGAGACTCAGATTAGCTTTGGGCCAGTGCAGCAGACTGAGTGATTTACTGAAGTCACCTTCACAGTGCCAGCCATAATTTTATAAACTAAATACAAGATGCAAAAAATTTTAGAAGCATCCAAAGGCAATATTGGCCTCCTGGTACAGTACAAAGCTGTGCAGACTGCATGGAAGTTACCAGCATTGTTTCTGACAACTAAAACATCTTAATTCTTTTAGCATTAAAGGCAGTTTGCAAAAACATCTTCATTCTTCCACATTCAGAGCAACAGATGTGGAAAATTTAAGCCATGTTTACAACTGATTTAGAGCTAAGACATGGCTCAACCATGAATAAAAGACAGATAAATCTCAGTAGATAAAACAGACAAATATTGGTGGTGTTTATGTTCATGGTGTTCATGAGTATCTCCAGAGGAATTATCTCCGTGAATGGTCCTGGTGGAAGGCCTGGAACTTCCTCTGTGTGTGCAGTTGGGAATTCATGGTTTTCTGTGCACACAGCTTACAGATGGGAGAGAAAGAAACCTCCACACTCAGCTACAGCTGCCTGTAGGAATAGGAAAGGTCAGGCCACCACATTTCAGGTCCTCCGTTCTTTTCCCACACCAAGTTATTTGCAGTGAAATCTTGGAGCTCTAAGGAGGCAGCAAAGACAAAAGCTTTTCCTCATCTGTCATTACCAGGCACAAAGGGGTGATGCTCAGAGCCCCAGCCAGGAGGTGCAGGCATCTGCATCCTCAGTCCTCACCACTGCAGCACTCCCAGCCTCCCAGGATCTCCTGTGGGATCTTGTGGGGCCACTGCTGTGCCTTGTGAGCAGGGTCAGGTGAACAGCAAAGCCCGGGCCAGAAGTGACCTGGGAAACAGCTGGGTCCTGTGCAGGGAGGTGGCCACAGCCCCCGTGTTGCTGTTGGCTGCCTGCCCTGCCCGGGGCATCTAGAGGGCTGGGGCATCCAAAGGGCGTGCAGGGAGTGCAGGGGCTGCAGCTGCCCGAGGTTTAGGATGTGAATGAGCCTGTCAGGGCAAAGGAAAAGCAGCTCCTGCCCTAAAGCTGTTCTTTCCCTTCCTCTGTAAACGAAAAAACAACTTATTCCAAGGCCGAAAAGATTATTAGGAGCACAGGGGTGACACCTCCTCCAAAAGGATTTTTAAAAGAATCCCGTGATTTTTCAGAGTGTTGTCTTGGGGAGTGTTATCCCATGAGCATCACGTGAGGCTCAAACTCCCCTCGCTCTCAGTGAACCCAGCCCTGGCACTGGCACACGAGCTGCCAGCCAGGGAAGCATGCAAAGCAGCCACTTGAAAAACAAAATTCCCCACTTTCTCGTCCATGTGGAATGAGCATGATTTATCTGGGAAGGAATTTGCCCTCAGTGTTGATCTCCTTAAAAGAGACTGTAACTAAAATAGCTACGGGCTGCTCGAAAATTAACCAGTTGTCACATGCAGTGGCCTTCCCATTATTTCCTCTCTAAAACCCAAACTCTCATGCCTGTATCCATGTCAGTATGTCCTTAGCCCCTCTCCCCAGCAGACAGGGCAGAGATGGGCATCCCTGCAGGGTGATTGCTCATTCCACAGAGGAGCTGGAGCACCACTGTCACTGGCAGCTGGAGCAGAAGAGCTGTTCCCAGCCTGCCTGGGCAGAGGGCTTCCCAACAGTGGGAGAGTTATTTGGGAGGCAGGGAAGGAGCCAGCTGACACAAATTGCTCACCCAGACAAACAGCCAGGATTGCAAGTGTCAGGAAGCAGGATTAGAATCACAATTTGTTGGCACAGACATTATTGGCTTAATATTGTTTGTGAAACCTAAAATGAATTGATTGGGGGAAGGAGGAGAATCAACCACCCACCAAAAAAACCTCGCAAACAAAACAGTCTGTCCTTTGTAGGTTCGTATACAAACTCTCCCACACAGCCTGGGACCAAGGGTTGGATCAAGGCCGCAGCTTGGCTTTCATTTACTGGCCAAAAACAACGGAGTGGATTTACAGGGGGGGCAGGGCTGGGCCATGCGAGGGAGGTTGTCATCTTGTGTTGGCTGGGCTGGTTCGTGTTTCCCTGTCTGCATCCCAGCTGTAGCAGCCTTTGCAAGGAGCAAGCAGGCAGAGGAATCTAACAGTCTTTAAAAAGGTCCTCATTCCTGATGAGTGCTCAGAGCTGGGTAGGATTTAACCCCTCACACCTACAGCTGCCTGTCACCAAGAAGGGATATCAAATATGAAATGTCTGCAGTGATGGGGCACATCTTGGGCAGGAGAGCTGCTGAGGGCAGTGAATGCCTGGGGAAGCTCCAGACAATTAGATGCTGTCCCACACTGAGGCATCATCAGGATATTTGTTCCAGCATCATAAGGATGATGAGGTACCATCTGATGCCACAGCAGGTTTACCAACTTTTTTAATTGAGGTCATTATTCACAAAAATCTTTGGTTCAGTCTTTTGTTTAGAAAAAAAACCAAGAGGTTTTAATGACCCTTTAAAGACATCACTACAAGAACTGCCAGATTAACTTGCCAAAATAGCATCACTGAGCTCCTGGAAATTCATGGCAAGGAAAGGTGGCTTTAATGTATCTCATTTAACTCCTCTTATTCAGAGGAGTCAGCAGGTGTGTTTCTGTGAAGCACTCTAGATGCTAATGGAGACAGCATGCAGTCAACAGCTTGTGCCTTGCTAGAACTGGAGTTACACAGCTGGAAGGAAAAATACTCTTTTTCTCTTCTCCCCAAAGGTCTCCAGAGGCAAAGGGATTTTTTCAGTCTCTTAAAATCCAAGCTTTTTATTTGTCTCCACTGCTTCAGCCAGAATTTATCCCCACCTCACTGTGCACTTCACACAGTTCAGATATCCCATTCCATCAACTTCCCTTGATGGACTAATGCCTAAATACAGAGGCACTTATTTATGTACTACTCTTGCAGTGTCAAAGTAAATACTAAGTGATTTTCTGGAACACAGCTTGACTATCTGCCCTAAACAGCTGATTATTGCTCTTGGAGCAAAGCAGCACAACCTGGCTCAAGTGAACCAATGTCCACAGGAGCAAAATCAAATGTCACAGGTGAGACAAGACAGATCTGTGTTTGAGGCACAGAAAACCCTCACTGTCCTGCTTTAACACCTCACCTGAAACACCACCATGCAGTTCCTGTGCTCTCCCCAAGCTGTTGCAGTTCCCATGACCCAGCACAGCCTCTCCCATTTTCCTTCCTGCAGACCCAGCTCCCCACGAGGTGCAGTCACTGCCAGCCCCACACTCACCCAGCACTCAGTGCTCCAGGCTGAATTCCTGGTTTTTTGCAAGAAGAAACTGAAAGCTGCGTCTTGTACTTCCCAAGAGAGTGGTTACTCGACAGTGACTTGTGAGCCCACTGTTTCACCCCACAGATAAAGGCTCTCAAACAGTTGAAGATTCACTGATCTGAAAGCGGGATGCTATTAGCACTGCTTGTCCTGGCCTCAGGCAGTGTGGAACAATTCTGGTCTTTGCTTCCAAAACTGCTCCATCTGATGGTGAATGGATGTAAAACATATCCATAACCCTAGAAATGCCCTTTGCTCTAATCTTCCACCCCAAACACCAGCTCCTTTGCCAGCCTCGCAGCTGGGTGCCGATGCTCGCACTCAGCTATTCAAACCCCTCTTAGCACAGAGGCTCGGATGCTTAGGAGGGGGATGTTATGAAAGTGCCAACCACAGCTACCTGTGGAAGGGACCCTCCAGACCACCAACTCCAGCACAACATCCCCAGGGCAGCAGCCTGGCACCTCTGTGAGAGTTTAAAGTGTCCCCTCCTCCCCAAGGCTGGCAATGCTCCCAGATGCAGCCTGGCCCCATCAGAGATGCTGTTGGTGATTGTGCAGAGAGCAGTATCACCCCCAGATTTTGCCAAAGGGACATCCTCTACTCCTGGGAACATAACAGCAGGGGAAGAAGGAGAGGAACAGACAGATCTTTATTTCTTGCCTCTGTGCTCCCTAGGGAGAGCAGTGCTGGGGACCTCTCCCAGCTGGCCAGTGCTCACTCTCCCACTTGCTGCTGGTGCCAAGTGTGTGGCAGCAAAGATCAGGGTTGCAAACAATTGCTGCTGGGCTGGGTGCATCCTAACATGAGACAGGAGGCAGCTGGAGGAGATAAAAAGGGAACTATTCTGCTGTTCCATTCTCACAAGGGAACTCTAGATTGTGCTAGTGAGAGATGAGGACACCTTCTGCAAGCAGAGCAGTTTGAAGCAATTATGCTGTTTCCCTTGTTTCATTAGACCTTCCTCTGTTGCTCTGAAGAACACAATCCTTCCTGATGTCCTGCATCTGCTTTGCTCCATATCCATCTTCCTTTTTCTCCACTTATTTTTCTTCCTGTGCAGGTATTTGTAGCTGCATGGGCACAAACTCTCCAGCCCCTCTGCCCTCCTTTTCCCTCTGTGCAGTGGGTTTCTGGAAACAATGTTGGATTGCTCCTGCTTACTAAATCAGTCCTGGTTTTTACAGCACCATTTAAACGACTTCCTCAGGAAATTTCACAGGCACACTGGCAGGCATTGATTTCAAGCAGAAAATATCCCAGCAGGAAACTTAAAAAGGAAAGATGTGCTGTAATTATATTTGTTCTGGGCTCGCAAGACAGAGGAAGATGAGATATAAACTAACACATGCACTGGAGCTACAAGGTGCAGTAATGCTGTCATTAATACAATCAAAGCCCTCCAGAGCACAATTCAAAGCACTTTTCTTGCAAACAGAGCTTTGAAGCCGAAGTGCACAGCTTTCTATTTGGTCCCACACGTGATCCCAGCAGCATCAATGCTGAATGGCACAGAGCATTTTGTCTCGTCACTGCACAACCCAGTCAGATAGGCACAAACAGTCAAATAACCGTGACAACTTCTGGTTCACCAAAAGAATGGACATGCAAGTCCAGCCTTTCAGTCAATTTCTAGAAACAGTAAATGCTTTAATAGAAGAAAGAAAACTGCACAATGAAGGAGGATAAAGACTCTGAGATGTATGAAAGTGCTTCACACTGTCTAAACAACAGACATTGATTTTACACAGATTCTCTAAAACTGCCTTTTTCTCAGCCAGTTTAGGGCCTGCACATACAGTCTGCCCTTTACCTAAGTGAAAATTTTTATGTGATGCCTTTTTTCCTTCAATGCACACATGATTTACAAAGCACAGATGGGTTTTAGGGTAATGCTCATTTTCAAGACAAGTTCCCAAATGAAGAAATGAGCGTTGGGGTAGGGGATGACTAGATTTACAACTTCTTTTGTTTCAATTAAACTGATTTCAGGTCTGTTCTCTGAAAGGAGAACTCCACTAATCAAAAGGTGTATCCTGCTCTGCTGTCCTGTCCCAAGGCCAACCCTCATGTTGGACAACATGGACAGTCCAGAGCCAGACAGCGTCACATAAAGGTTTAGAGAGGGATGTTAGACAAAATCATTGGGGATGAGATTGAAACCACAGACCTCATTGAACAGGCTGTGAGTGGGCATGAGGAGCCACTGAACAAGAATATTTTCACTTTTAGTGTCCTTGAATCTGCACTGGTGAAGACAGTGGCCCTCCAGAGCCAGTCCTTCTCCAAAGCAGCAAAACCAATAACTTCTCTCCAGGGATGATGAGGATTTTGCTGAGGTTTAGCCATACTGTTGAAAAAAAAAAAAACCAAAAAACCAAAAACAACCCACTATGTAATTCTTGTATCTGAAAATTTGTCAAATAGAAACNTAATAACTTCTCTCCAGGGATGAATACAGTGAGGATTTTGCTGAGGTTTAGCCATACTATTGAAAAAAAAAAAACCACTATGTAATTCTTGTATCTGAAAATTTGTCAAATAGAAACTTGATTTATTTTTCTGAACCTGATTTTGAAGTAACATCGTCATTTGTATTTGTGACATACAAATACCTCATTTATCTATAACAGGAGAAAACGCACTAATTATTTTACATCTCTGCTCAGAGGAGATTTACCTCTTGTAGTTTGCAGGGGGAAAAAAACCATCTTATAATTGGTACAAACAGGAAATTCGGGCATAACTTTATAACAATGTTTTATAGATCTGCTTTGTGGACAGGGCATTCCTGGAGACACTCCTTTCTCTGCTGGTGAGTCGTTCCACTTTCCTCAGTACGGAGCTGAAGAAGAAATCAAGTTTTGATTTCCAGGCTGGGCTGTGCGTTGTGACAGCACGGCTATTTATACTCCGGGAACAATGGGTGACCTTGGCCCGGCGGGAGCTCCTGCGCAGCCCGTGCCTGCATTGTCCCGCAGCATTCCCACCCCGCTCCTGCCTCCCTGCCCTCCCCAGCCTGCCAAGCCCTTGGACGCGGGGTGGGGACACCACAGAAATCATAAACAAAGCCAGGCGAGCCACAACGCTCAAGGCTCCACCGGCAGCGTGTCCAAAGGCGGGGAGAGGTGATTTCTCCCTCCCACGGCCGACAGGGATAAACTTCCCTGCTGACCTCTGCCATGGGATTGTTTCTGTGCTACCGACAGCTGCTGCTTCCAGTGCGAGCGAACCTCTCCCTGGTGGGTTTCTTCCTGGCAAACAAGTCAGGTGTGCCGGTTTTCCTCCCGGATTGTTTTTGCCCTAAGGAAACTGCAGTTGGAGAGGTGCAGGGCGGACCCCGCTGCCTCCACCCTGCCGAGTCCCCGTGCCCTGCTCCTGGGGATGCTGCAAGGGACAGGATGCTGCCAGCCCCCACCGCCCTCGGACAGAGCCTGAGACATTCCCGGAATCTCCGGGAGAGCCTGCAGGGCTCCTGGGCAGATCCTCTGTGAAAGGAGAGCCGCGATGTGCGGCCAGCGAGGGGCTCAAGGACCCGGGAAGGAGGGGGTGTCAGGAATCCTTCCCGGAGCAGAGCTTTCCCTCGCTTGCCGTGGGGTCAGATGGACAAACCCTGCCCGTGGGGAGCCCAGGGCCGCAGAGGTGTGGGTGCTGCTCCGGCCGGCTGTGCAGCGGAGATCCCACCAGAGGGACCTCTTGCTCAGAGCTGGGAGAGCCAGGAGAGCCGGGCTCGGCCATCCCAGAGCCGGGAGAGCCGGGCTCGGCCATCCCAGAGCAGGGAGAGCCGGGCTCGGCCATCCCAGAGCAGGGAGAGCCGGGTACCAGCCATCCCAGAGCCGGGAGA
>VWYP01010273.1:78893-98737 GCA_013400435.1 Pycnonotus jocosus
CCGCCATCCCAGAGCCGGGAGAGCCGGGTACCAGCCATCCCAGAGCCGGGCTCCTGCCATCCCGCTGGGCAGCATTCTGCCCGTGCCCAGCGCCCCACTCTGGCTTGCCAGAGCAGCTCTCTGCTGTCCTGCTTCTCCCTGCCTGGATCCAGCTCTTCCAGAGGAGAGGCCGGGATTTTCTGGGTAGGGTGGGAGGCTCACACAGGCAGCATCTCACCTCCTGCAGCACAGGGGATGGGGGAAGAGGGCAGCCCCAGCTTGGCTGAGCCCCCTCAGCATGAGGCCATCACAGCTCCCCTGAAATGGGGCTGCTGGCTGGAGTCAAATTCCTGCAGTGATGGCAAGGAGCAGCAGCCCTCACTTTGAGCCCAAGCTCAGACAAATATCTCTGGATACAACTGTCAAATCCCAGGAGAGCAAAGCCCTGTTCTCATTTTCAAAGAAAAGACACAGGCTCCTTGTTCTAGCATCACCAGTGATGTGAGGAGGGAGGTGCTGGAGGGACAAGGTGCTTTTGGCCTCAGAGCTTGGCAAAGCTGCTGAGGAGCCACCATGTACCCACTGCAAGAGCACAGGGACTTAACATGTCAGCAACTTCTACCCTTCCACACCCACTCCAAATCAAAGCCTGGTGAACAAGAGAAAGTGCACATGCCCATGAGACAGAACAGGATCCAATAACCATTCTCTGGGAATCACATTCCTTTTCTGCCTCATTTAGAGCAGAACCTTGTATTTGCAGTTTAAATCTGAGGAGAGAGAGAACATTTCATCCCTCACCATAATGTTTGTGTAGGGATTTAATTCTCATTTTCGGATTTCCCAAGCAGAATGGAATTGAATCAGTACATTTTCATACAAGGATTTAAGTAAATGGATTTCTCATCTCCCATTAAAAAACACTTTCTTGTGGGATCTTCCCATCTACCCCTTGGAGAAGAGATGGAACACCCAGTAATGCCCAAAACCAAGAAGCCAGATACAATTAACCCCTCCATGGGTGGACTGGAGGATGAATGTACCAAAGGACATTATCAGTGTCTGTTTAAGGCTGCACAGTTTCCTCCTCCCTCCCCTAACAGGATCCTCAGCTGGCATGGTGTCCAGGGGCAGCAGGAGCCTCCCATGGAAGCACTCCTGAATCCTGGCTGCTCTGCTGGGAGATTTTTTTTTTCTCTCTAGCATGAATCTGAGTATAGTTAAGCTCCCACAACAATCAGATTAGAGGTTAGATGGCCTCCCCAAATCCCCACGAGACCAACAAGAACAAGGGGAGGATATGGAGCTGCAGTTTGTGCCAGCACACACCTGCAGCAAGCCCCAAGCAGCCACAAACAGCACCCAGCAGGTCACATAACAGGGCACGAGTGAGCCAGCAGCACCCAGAGCAGCCACTGCCTCCCCTTTCCCCAGAGCCTGGGCCAGCAAAGCAGCCTCAGAGCAGCAAGGCTGGGATGGGGTTTGATTGCTGATGGTGTTTGCAGAAGAGGTTCAGGGGTGAGTAAACACACACAAACATTTATGAGTAGAAGTCTGGGATTAGACCCAGTTTCCAGATGGCTTCCTTGGAAAGGCTCTGGGATTGCTGCTCTGTCGCAGCATGTGTGGTGCTGTCAGGAAGACTGCTTTAAAACCTTTCTCTGGAAATGCTCAAAGGACAGAGGTTTCCTTCCAGACCCACATTCCCAGCACCACCTGGTGCCTCCATGCAAGCTGCATCTCCCAATCACATCACTAAGTTTTAGAGAATTTGGCTTAAACAGCCTCTTCTGCCTCACATCATCACCAAAGAGATGGCTGGCAGTTTCAAATTTCATTTCTGCTGTTAAAACATCCACCAGTTTTCAGGAGTTTTTTGCTCACATCTGATGGCACCACAGTTCAAACATGCTCTGAGTGTACCATGAATCAGATCTAGATTTTTAAATATATATATATATAAGTATATATATAAGGATAATTTTGCTGTGGAACAATTTTCAGTGGTGATAGGAATGGTAGTTCTAAATGCTACTTTTAAAAAGTGCTAATCACCCATATGCACAACTCCACCTGTTTAATAATAAACTTTGTAGTGTTTAATAGGGAGATGGCAAAACTCCAATCTCAAAATTGCCCCCAGCCTTTGCAAACATCTTGTGATTTCTTGCCTGAATGATGAGGTCAAAAACTAGCAGCCTTTCCATGAGTGAGAGATAATGACTGCAAGCAAGAATCACCAGAGCCCTGCATTATGTGCAGATTAATTCTTGTATTGATGTTAAGGGGGTTTCCTTTCCTGATATGATAATTTCCTTTAATTGCTGAACTTGGAAGGGAGCCATCCCTGTGCAGTTGGGCAGGGCTGCACTGTACTGGCCATGGAGATGGTGTTTTTGGAGATGGTGTTTTGGTGTTTTTGGAGATGGTGTTTTGGTGTTTTTGGAGTAGGGGGGGTGCTCCCAGCTCTCTGCTCCCCAGGTTTCATAGTGTGGTGTCAGGGGGAGGCATCCCACAACCTTCAGCAGTGGGATGCTCCAGCCATGCTCTGCTGCCTGGCAGAGGAGGAAAGCCCCCAGGCTCTCCCTTGGTTTGCTGCCCACACAGAGGGGTCTCTGAGGGGAGTGGTCTGTGAACACAGCAGCCCCATGCCAACTCCTGAGTGTTTCACTAAAAACCTCAGGTGCTGTTTAGTCTTAGTTTTCCCTTTTTGGGCAAAGGGTGTCTCCTCACCAACAGTGCCTGGTGTCCTCAAAACACCCTATTCTTTCCTGGCCCTTTGATAGTTTTAAACCATTACCCTTTGTCCTGAAAAGGTCAGTTTAGGTTAGATGTAAGGAAGATTTTTACAATGAGAGTGGTAAAACACTGGCACAGGTTCTCCAGACAGGTGGTGGATGCCCCATCCCTGGAAACATTCAAGGTGAGACTGGATGAGGCTCTGAGCAGTTTGGTCTGAAAGGTGTCCTGGGTCATTACAGAGATGTTGGACAAGATGACTTTTACAAGGTTCCTTCCAAGCCAAACCATTCTATGGTTCTGTGATCCATCACTTGTTGCCTGTTCCAGCCTTTTACCTTTCCTCCTTGGCACCCTCCAGGTCCCTCTCCAGCCCCACAGCTTTCACTCAATGGCACAGATGCTGTTTTGATGGGTGATTGAGCAACATCTCCCTGCAGCAATCCCCAGGCAGCACCGCACCAGCATCTGCTCCAAATCCTGTCTCCATAGTGCCCCAGATGTGATTTCAGCACTAAGTCATGTTTCATCAGTAGCTGAGGCAGGATTCTCTGAGGATTATGTGTCTGCCTCATCAGGCTGAGTGCTGCCCATTAGCACTCCACAAGCTTGAAAGAAACAGTTCAACGAAAACCAAAGAGCTGCAAAGGGGAAAATATTCCCTACGGCCAAGTTGAACTCCCACTGAATTCCCGGTAAGTGTTTCCACTGACTCCAGAGTGAATTTGCTCCAGAGCCAGTCACTGTCCGGGAGACAACCTATAAATGGATGATATTTCTGTGTGAGTCATCTATATGTACAGGCAAATTTAGCTCCTTTCTCCACTACTCTTTTGTCTTGTCATTGCTGTTTATGTAAGGAGCTCTGTCCTTCTGTCACCTCCACACTTTGATGACCAGACCCTTGGCATCACACACAGGGTGGTGACCGTAGGCTGCAGAGCATGAGGCATCACCTCCCAGCTTTCTGCTTGAACGTGAATTTATTTCTTCCTTCGTAGAATCGTAGAATTATTTTGGTTGGAAAATACATTTAAATTAATCAAGTCTAACCCAGCACTGCCAAGTTCACCACTAAACCACATCCCCAAATGCCACATGTCTTTTAAATCCCTGCAGGGATGATGACTCCACCACTGCCCTGGACAGGCTGTTCCTGTCCTGTCCTGTTCCAAGACAGTGCTTGACAACACTTTCAGTGAAGAATTTTTTTCCTAATATCCAATCTAATCCTCTCCTTGCACAACTTGACACCATTTCCTCTCATCCTGTCACTTGTTACCTGGGAGACGAGACCAACTCCCACCTGGCTACAGCTTCCTTTCAGGGAGTTGTAAAGAGCAATAGGGTTCACCCTGATGTCATAATTTCCTTTTGAGCATCATCTTCTACAATAAAAATGTGTTCCTTCCATTTTGAGATTGCACATTGCCATGAAGAAGAAAGAGTTTCAGAAGACCACACTGGTTTGTAAAGGTGTTTTGTTAGATGGCACCAGAGCAAGTGCTTGCCCACACTCAGGAGGAGTGGGGCTCCCTGGCATCTCCAGCAGTGCTGTGGTTGTACCAGTTGCAGGAGTTGCCAGCCAACTTTGCATCCTCCCTCACTGATAACTTTGTCTGACTAATAACATAAGAGCATGGAGTCTGGAAAAAGACATCTGGAAATCATGCTGGGAAATGGCTTTCAAAGTCAGAACACAGCTCTCAGCCATCACCTGAAGTCTGATGGGCAGCAAGGGAGCAGCTTTGTACATCCAGACACCAGAAATTAACCAGTAAATTCTGTGGCTGGAGAGCTTCAAAATGTTTGAAAGAAATAAGCAGCCTTACCTGTTAAAAATGTTTAAGCAAAGAGAGACCAAGACAGCTCTTCAAGAACATCCAGAAAAACAATCAAATGTAGGAAGCAAATCTTTGTCTGCTTCCCCAAACTACCACTCAAGTCAATTTGAAGGAATTTAGAAGCACCTGATGTGTTTTGAGAGGGGATTGCTGAAGGAAGACACTGGCAGAGAGAAGAAATGTAATAGAGAGAGAGAAGCCCTTGAGAAGTGATGAGACCTCCCTCAGATCATGTGTTTGAGGCAGAGGAAGAAAGGAAAGCTGTAATTACTCAAAGGAAACATTTCCAGAGCCAAGAATTATCCAATTAAAATAAAAGCAGATAAATACAGGACAAGCCTGAGGACAAGCAGCAACTCCATATTCCCAAACGAACCCTCTATAAACAACATTTTGTGCCAGCAACTGGGCTTTCTGGAAAGACACAGACAACCCCCACTTTGAGGGATCCTTCAGGGCAAACAATTTGTGCCCTGAAAATACAATCATCTCATTTGCCCACCTGTGTACTGCTGACCTGTACCTCATGCACATCACACCAAAGCCAAGGCTTTCACCAGCCACATCCCTCCCTCCAGGAGGACCCATGGCCTCAAAGAGCCACAGACCCAATGCAGAGTGAGATGTTGTCAGGGAATGGCCAGTGACACCTCTAGAGAGTGGGACAGGGTCACATTCAGAAAGCAGAAGAAATTAAAAGGTTCCATGTCCTTAGCAGGTGTTTTCTCTGCAGGAGCCAGCATAGATGTGCTTGGCTGGCTGCCTGAGACACATCCCCTGCCCATTTGGACCTGCCCAAACCTCACTGACTGCATTGCATTCTCCCATTACTTGGCTTAGAATCCTGGAATTGTTAAGGTTGGAAAAGACCTCCAAGATCACCCAGTCCAATCTTTGACCTGATTGCCCTCTGCCTGCTAAACCATGCCACAAAGTGCCACGTCCATTTGTTTCTTGAGCACTGCTAGGGATGGTGACTCTGCCATTCCACTTAAAGGCATGATTGGCCAAGTGTAATCCTAGAAGGTGCTGAACTCCCACATTTTTCATAGGCTACAGCCAGAGCCTCAATAGTAATGTCAGAGATGGTCAAAGCAACTTTTTCAAGCTATGGAATCTGGGGGTGTGATGGCTGCTTCCTGTCACCTTCCTGGATCAGCTTCCCTACACACCTCAGTGCTTTTGTTCCACACCTCATTTCTTGGTGTTAGAAGTTAAATTGTCCTCACCTTGAAAGACAAGAACTCAGATTTTCTCTGAGGAAGGAAAACATATTAAGATATAAATATTAATGTAATATTACCACTAAAAGAATAGTTGAATGACAGTTCATTTTTCCACCTTAAATGTCATTTTCAGCTTTGAAAAATTCCATTAAATTAGATTAAATTAATTTATAGCAACAAAATTAGAATCTAGATAGCTAGAGAGATTTCCTGTCATTTACAGTTCTTCCGCTTTTTTAATTGCTTGGCTCAAAAGCAAGCAGAGTTTTTCTTATCAGTCTTACATGCTTATTGTTAATTTTCTTCTATAAACGAAACTCCAGACATCTTCCATGTAAAAGCATGCCAGAATTTACAGTGGCACCAAACTAAAGCAATAATTCCTGCAGAAATGAAGCAGATTTTCATTATTGTCAACATGTTTTTCACATCATAGGAAAAGGTCGGACAATTCAAATGTCATATAAAAGGTGGGATCATTTTACTAGAGCAGAAGACTGGAGGATCCCAGTACCTTGATATTTTAACTGTTCAAATTCCTCCCACAAGGCAGAGAACAGAATTATAGAAATAGACAGAAACAAAATACTGAAACATTGCAAAATACTTTTAATTTCAGCAGAATTTGGACCAGCAGAGGTATGCAGGAATAACCTTATTTTGCATCTCTTTCAGCTCTTAGAGAAGGTTTTTGCATCACTTTTCGCTGGAGAGATTATTGCTGCATGAAGCAGGTCTGCAAGGAGGTTTGTTAAACTGAGAAAGAAGCCAGAAGACCTTCAAGAGAGAAATCCATCCTGGAGGCCAATGTCTAAATTCATCTTTGATTCTCTATTCACCTTGTGCAGCCCCAGGAATTCCGAGAGTGCTGGGGGATTAGATATTTATTTTTCCATCCTCTCAGCATCCCATTGATTTTATTTTTATTTTTAAGGAAGCCTCATTTGTCTCTCTCCCCTCACTTTCTCCTGCTATAACCTCTTGTTTGAAGGTTTAGGGACAGCAAGGCCGGGTTGCACCAATGGACAGTTCCTCAGTCTGTGTGGAACATTACAGCAAAGACACTATAGCAAATGTCAAGAGTCCTTCTTTCTTTAACCCTGAAACACATTGGGATTTGGAGAATCTGCAGGCCAAAAGCCCAAGAGGTTATAGGAGAAACTGAGTACACAGAGGAGAACACAGAAATAAATCTTTTACCATCACACAAGGACAGAGGCACTTCCAGTCTGTGATCACTAATGGCAGGACAGACAAGTTCAAGAACAGCCTTTAAAGCTAAAAGCCCATTGTTAAAATGTGAAAGGGTCCGGAGGAGAAACAGAAGCCCAAAATAATCCCCCCCAAAGCTTGAGGAGCCTCATACCTTTGGCCTGTTTTCCACAAGAAGAGACAGAGTGGGTGATGCCCAGAGACCCTACATCTGTCCACAGTGGAGCTCAATTTCTCCCCTACAGTTTCTGTACAGGGTGCTGCTGAACTGGTGGCAGAAGAAGGATTTAAAGGATTCAAAAGAATACTTTTTCCATTTACTAGCCCACACCCAGGTTGTTCCACTTTTCAGTGGAGTAACAGAAAGTCCACCAAGTCCTGACACTGTTAAATAAATTGAAATAATCTTAATTACATGGCAACAGACACGTATTTGTGCTGATGTTTAGCAGATGATAAAGAAATTGAAACTTGAGATTTGTTGTTGATTTTTGGAGGATTTCTTGATGAGACTGTCAGTGCTGACACCAGAACGGTTCAGTCCCAGAGAGACTAAGGCTCCAGTGCGCCTTAACATCACTACCAGTGATTGCTAGAAGTGTTAAATCAGGAGCCAGCTGGTGGGTGCATGGCCCATGCCTGGCTCTCCATCTGCATCAGCATTCCAGATTGCATAGTGGAATAACACAACCACACAGAGAGCCACAGTCTTTGAAAACCACAGGGCCCAGCCAAAGGCCTGAGCTCTTTGGTTGCAATAGAAACAAAATATTTTGTGAATAAAATCAGAGTTGAATGCTTTCTTCAAGACCTTAGGGTCATGCTTAGAATTTAACACGTTGACTACAACCAAGGAAAAAAATGGCACATGGTAGAGCAATAGCCAGGAATCCTAGAGGGTTTGGTACCTAATGGCACTATCCTGGTTTTGGTTTTGACCATGAATTACTATTCAAGTAGTGTGCCATAAGTTTAATTTTTTAATTAAAAATTAGCCACATCTGAAGGGAGGGAACTGACAGCTGTTGGGTTGAGGCTCAGTGAAATCAGTCCTGATTCTACAGGGCAAGGCAAAGGCACTTCTACTTACTATGAAACATTGGTTAATAACTGGCTAAAGTGGATCACAGTACAGTAGCATATCTAAAACAACTTTGTGGATGGTGAGTTGGGTGCAGAGGAAAACCCTGGACACAAAATATTGTAGACAGAATGAAAGTTTGAAACAGCAATACATTTAAGGAATTGATTTCTGAAATCCCTAGGCTGTCTTTGTACAGTCTGAATGTATTAAAACTGTTGTGCTCTTTCCACAACTGAAATACTTGATAAGCTTGAAGGAACCCTATGTAAATAGGCAAATAACTTGCTTCTATTTTCTTTATCAAAACTGCCATTTTTCATGGCACTAGGCTGTGAGCAGCAGGTTGTTTTCATTTTCAAAATGGAACAGAAAAGAGGAACAGGTAGTGTGAGAAACCATTCCAGGAAAACAACAGAAAAATATGCAAAACACTCTGACAAGCAACGTTCTGCAACAGCTGCCTGCCCTGCCCTGCTTCTCTAGGAGAAACTTCAATGTCTGGAGAGACCAGCCAGTGAAAGCAATAGACATTTCCAATGAGAAATTCTAGTTTCTTAACCTGTCATTAAAATTTTCACTTTTGTGTGCAGCACCTTCCTGACCTCTTTTTCCAAGTGCTTCAAAAGAACATTCATTCCCTTCCCATTAGCTGCTTACCCTTTGCAGGAGATGGTTGCTTTGGAGAAACCAGCCAGAAGCTTACCCAAAAGGCTGCAGTTTGGACATGAATGCAAGAAGTGAATAGCTTTCAACATTAAAAAGACATTTTCCATTAAAATTTAGATGTCAAATGAGTAATTCAGCATGTGGAAGGCTACTGCTGGGAAGAGATGTTGATGTGGTAGTTAATGAGCAAAGGTCATCCAGCCCTTACAGCCTCTGGAACAGCCTGGTTGTTGGAGAGGAGACAAGAGGAGCTTGCTCAAAATCTTATGGCCTCAGCCCAGGCTCTGCTAATGAGTCATTCTGATCTGGGAACGTTTCTTAGCACAGCTGCCTTCAGATCTGAGCCCTGACATGCATGGTTGAAGTCTTCAGAGACATAGGAGAGTCAGATGCTGTTTCCAACATTCCCTTCAAAAACAGGGAGCTGAAATGCTCCAGGCTCCACTTACAGACCCTTTCTACTCAAGGAATACAAGTGCTGAAAATGGACAAATCTTCTCCATTTCTTCTCCTGAAAAACACCCAGAGAAGCAGAGCAGCAGATCAACTCGAGGGAATCCACAGAACCCCAGAGGAGCCACCTGGGCAAGTCTGTTTGTGGTCTCTCTTGAGGGAGAGGAATCCCAGACACCTTTGCTAGAGCCAGTTCTTTACACCAGCAACACAAGGGAGGCTGAGGACCTGCTCCTAAGCAGCAAGAGACACATGGAGACCAGCATGACCTGTTTTAAGAAAGTTTTGCAGCTACAGAGCAGTTCTCAGATGCCCTATGGCAGACCAAGGCCTATTCTACTAAGTGTGACTTAAATAGCTTTACCTTTATTCCCATGATTTAATGAATTCAGGAGTAGCAGGAAAAACTCCAAGTAGCTCCTATATTCATCCAAACCTTCCATTTGCTTCTGACATTCCTTCTTTCCCTTCTCCCTTGGCCTCCTAGGGCCAATAACATTTTCATGCCATAAGCTGGAAACAATTAAGGCAGAGACAACAGAAAAACATCCTTTACAGATTAGTTCACGTAAGTAATTGCATTAGCCTTTTCAGCAAACTGTGTTAAAGCCAAAAGGCTCCTGGCTTCAGTGGCTGCAGGAGGTTCCAATTATAGTCACTCTTGAACAAATAAAAACACAGGCTTGCTGCAAATGACAGCAATTCTGCTCCTACAGTAATGGTGTGGCAGAGTCAGGCCATATCTGACTGCCAGAGACATGGATATTGATTCTCCAGAAACAAATTACTAGAACCAGAAGAATGTGGATGGAGGTTATTGTAAACATCATTACACTACGACTTTACACTGGTGGTAGGCTTTCTACATCAGGCTCATAAAATGCAAGGCATCTGTCTGTGCAAAGTGGAGATGGAGAAAAAAAAAATCCTCATTAAAATCAGACAGATGAGACACAGAACAAATTCCAGAGTCTTTGCCAGACTGAGTTGCAGCAATTGCAGCCACTGGAGAACAAACCTTTATGGATGTCTGCATCCCATCAGGATGGGTGATCATTCCCAAATTGATCTTGTGCCATGCTCTGAAAGGTCACACTAATGTGAACATGCACTTTCTGCATTGATGGAGCTGCTGTAGGCAGCAGTAATGGTATAACAGTGCTGCATTATAGACTGAGGTACAGAGATTATGTGTCTGTGTACTTAAAGTTTGTTTGAGTGCTGAAGCAGATTGCCCAGGGAAGCTGTGGAGGCCCCACACCTGGAGGCATTCAAGGCAGGTTGGACAGGGCTGTGAGCAGCCTGCTGTAGTGGAAGATGCTCAGGGAAGTTGCACCCAGGTGATCTTTAAAAGATCTTTTCCAGCACAAACCGTTCTGTGATTTGCTGTTCTGACAGCAGTAGCCAAAGCACTTTTAGGGCTGAGCTGCAGCACCATGGGGCTTGCACAGGATGCTCTTCAAAGGTCCCTTCCAACCCAAACTCTTTTGTGATCCTCCAGCACCATGGGAGTAGGGAGGAGCCAGACCAGGAGCTGTCTCACACCCACACAAGGCAGGCAGGTGTCCAGGGCCATCACAGAAAGGGCAGTGAGCTGGTGCTGCACCAACATGTTCAAATTCTGGACATGGCTGAAAATACCAGGGGAAACAGAAGGTTTCCAGAAAGGTGTGGGCTGAAGGAGAAAACTCAAGGGTACATCTATGAATAGATCCCTGGTGGGTGAAGCTCTTTTAGTGCACTAATACAAATCTTTGCTTTTGGATCAGTGTGTGGCACATACAAGTCACCAAAGGGTGGGACTGTAAGGGGTGTTCAGCCCAGCAAGACAGATGTGCTCCAATCCATGGGCTGAACAAGAAGATGAAGAACCAGAAGCAGGCTGTAAACAGGCAAGGTAAATTTTAATGCATGGGAGGATTTAATCAAGCTGTTCCACTATTGCAGCCAGGAAGAGTCAAAACCTGCTTAAACCTGACAAGTTAATTCTCTACATTGTGGAGCCAAGAACAGATGTGAACTTCCTCCTAAATCCCCAGCAAGGTCTGTGTGCTCAGGGGATGCCTCATGGCTGCCCCATAGAGCATTGGGTGGCAGCTTGGGGTATATCCTCTCCTCCAAACTCCAGAAACCACCTGGAGCTTTGTGAGGAGCCAGCCAGCCCAAGAACTGCCCAGCATTAGTTCACTGCACTGCCTCAGTCCTCCCAGAGCCTTGGATGATCTCCTGGATCTCCTCAGTCCTCCCAGCGCCTTGGATGATCTGGATCTCTCAGGTGGGGGAAGGCATCAAGCTGCACCTGAGGGATGGGAGAGTTTCCTCTTGCCTAAATCCAGCCCAAAATATCAACCTCAGTTTCTCCAGTCCAAGTGTGAGGTATGCTGTGATTGTCTCTAGCTATCTCTTGCCAGAAGTCCCACCCAGGTTAGAGAAAGAAAGCTTTCATTGCGCCGAAGTTTTACATTCAGTGAATCAACAATTCCCAGCAAAGAAGGACTTAACTGGAAATTTCCTAAACCAGATTAATTTGCTCCTAAATGTAATAAAAATTCCAGACCAGATCCTCAAGTGCTGCAGCTCCGGTGCCCGAGGCAAGGAGGAATGATGCCACCTCAGCAGTGGCCTGGCACACAGCACTTTGGCCAGCTGTTTTCCTTTTGCTCTTCAGGGACTTCCCAGCTTACCTTAAATAACCCAATTTGCAGTGGGCAGCTGCAGTTAGGTCTGTAACTTGCTCTTTTTCCCCCAGTCCTGCTGTTCCAGCTGTTGTGGTGATCTCTTGCTCTGAGCTGTTTGTAATCCTGTGTTTGGTTGTGGCTGGTGCAGACCAACATGCTCATGATTCAGTGTTTGCCTTGCTCTGCAGTGAGTCAGCTTTGCCTTCCAGGACACGGCATTCTACTCCCATGTGGTGTTCTCCACCAAACCCCACAAAAGAGGCTCTTGGCATTGCTCTGCTCCTGCCATTCCCTGTGAATCCCATGGAATCTGGGAGAAGAGCATCAGGATAGAACCTTTGTACTTATTTATGTTAAAAAAGAATTACAAAAAATGAGTAGGAATCAGGTAATGCCCATCCAAGGTAATGGGCACAGACTGAGAGGTAACTACATCCCAAAGCCATAGAGCACTCTGTTCTGGGAAGAGTAAAATGCTTTCTAAACCAGGTTCTTATCTAGAACTTAGTGGTAGGTAGCCAGAGTTTTCTCACCAATTATGCAAAAAATGGGCTTAATTGCTGGCCTTTCCAAACTGGAATTGTAGATAGAGCTCCTTGTCACAGCCATGGCACCCAACCACAGCTCGGTTGCTTTGTCTTTCATCTGTGTGTTTGGGATTCTGCTGAGTCCCTGTGGTCAAAGGAAGACATTGAGCATGGAGAATCTAAACAGGAGTCACAGGACAGCAGGCAGGGAAGAGCTGAGGCTGTTCCAACCTCAGGTCTGTGTTCCCTTGTTTTGTGGCAAGATCCACATCCAGGCTTTGGCCAACCCTTGGGTAGAGCCACTGAGGAGGATTATGAAAAGCCACACCTGGAGTGAAGGTACTGTGGAAGAGCAGCCAGCTGAGTACCCCAAACTGACATTATCACATCTGTAGGAGTGCATCAAAGAGCCCAGGGATGTACAACTCATCCAAGGCAGGGAAATGCCTCAATTGCTTTCTCAAGCCTCACTTGGTGATACTTGGGGGTCCTGGTTTCTTTGGGGGCTCCCAATGCTCAACTCCCAGTTAACTGCTGCTTAACTCCTAGTTAAGTTTTAACTAGGAACGAGACAAAACATTTCCCTTTGCTAGGAGATGCCCCTCCTGACTGCCTACACATCTGCAGAGCTCAAAGCCACATTTCTTCTGCACTGTCTGGTTTGAATTAGGCTCAGGAACTTGTTCCAAATGCCAAAACAGAGAGCTTGTGACTCATGCTCTGTCGTGCCTATCCTGGCCTTGAGGAGCCTGGTCCCTCCTGTCAAGGAGGAAAAGGAAAACCCAGTGATACTTTAAAGGTATGGCAGGAGGGTGCTGCAGATACAGGGAGCTGCTAAAGAATCTGTACATCCTGTGTGTACTCAGCCAGGATTGGAGAGCAGAAGTCAAGCCCCTGCTGCAGGTGATTTAAGGTCTAAGATGGATACATTCCACAACAGGACAAACACTCCTCTGAACAATTCCTGAGGGAAAAGTCACTCAGGCATGACAGACTATAGCTTGGCAAACCTGTGCACTGAGAGAGATTCAAGTTAGCTCGAGGATTGACTCTGTGGTGACAAAGCACTAACAAGGTATCCTGTTAAAAAACCTTGTGACTGAAAACATTTATGGGGATAAGATCCAAAGGTCCCCACATTTCCAGCAGATGACAAATTCCACTCTGTTTTCTATACAGTGAAAATGCAGTGACAGCATGAAAAAGTAATGGCAATGGGATGTTTTCTGTTGTGCACAGGGAAAGAACAGCCAGGATTTCTGCCAGTACCACCTGTGTGGAAAGATGGAGACTGAGCCCTTCCTTTGGCCCCCTGTGCATCCTCCCAGGGTGCTTGGGTACCAAGTGAGGAAGACCAAACCTAAAAGCTGAAAGGAAAGTGGGGGTTTAGAGATGAAACTCCTGCAGTTTTCCTACGTCCTGGATTTCTGGATAGTGAGCTGGCAAAGCAGCACACCACATTGCCAAGGAAGCTGGCAGGGACCTCTGAGCACCTTCAGTGTCTCTGACTGCTCAGCCAGCAGTGCTCCCCTTCACCCCACTCCAGGCTGAGACCCTCCTTTATCACAGTTTCACAGTAAACTCAACTGCTCACAGGGCTGCCCACCTGGGTGCTTTATTTCCCACCCAGAGTTAAAACAGATCAATTCAAGTAGAAAAACTATGAATAAATTTGCTGCTGAACTCCACATTTAAACTGCAATAAAGGCTTCCTGAGATCTTACTACTATTAGTCTCTAAAATTTACAAGAATTCTCAAAACTTCATTTTCTTGAACAATCTTTTTTCCCTCTTAAGATGGATTCTGCTTCATCAAAACCCACCCAGAGGGTGCAATGCAGTTCAGTCTATGCACTCTACACTCACCATGCACCATTGACCTTCTTCAAAGGGAATTAACTCACAAAGAGAAAGTGGATAAGCATTTGCTATCAACAGCCAGAAGTTAAAACCAAACTACTACAGTGAACAGAATTTAATTGAAAAAAAAAAGATGAAAAATATCTGTAAATGGAGGTAATAGTGGGAGATGGTTGCAACTGAGTTATTTTGATAATTTATTCTTCAAAAGACTCATTGATCTGCACCTCATTTTGAAGATGCTTGAAGAATACAGTTTCAGGTTTTATATACACACTGAGGACCTTTGCTTTATTCCATCTCTATTTCAATATAATTGACTAGGAAATTACATGAATCACTTTCTAAAAGCCCAGTGATGTTTTTTGCCTGAAGTTGTGTTTAATGAATTCATGAATGGCAGAAGTTGTTTAAAAAAGCTAATTTCACCAAGATTTATTGTTATATTTTTTTTCATGTTTTAATGCTCAAAAATATTGTTTCAATACCAGGTACTGAATGAGCAGGAATAAGAAAGTTCTAGAAAAGAACTTGAGGAGGGGAGAGGGGAAAGAGGAGCAAATCCAAAACACAAAGTGCAAGATAAAACAGGGCTCCATTCTCTCAAGTGGCCACTGCCCCCACCAGCTTCATCCCTGGCCCATTGGTTTTCTTTTAAGTTGTGTATTCTTTTTTTTTCTTTTTTTTTTTCCTCTTGAAATTACATTAACCATGTCTCTGTTGAGATATAACCTAATTTTCTTCTTTAAAGCCACCTCTTATATCACTGTGCAGACACACTGCTTGTATGCAGATAGAAAATGGCCTGGCTGAAAGAACCAAGTCTTCAAGAAATCATGAACTTCCCTCAGGATATGGAACACTGGAAGCCTGTTGCTATTTAGCTTTTTTTTTTTTTTTTTTTTTTTTTGATTGTCTGGTAGAAAACAAATGAACTTTCCCTTTTTCAGGANTTTATACTGATCTTAGCTACAGTTTACTTTCCCCACTTAGAAACGTGGAAAAGTTTGTTCAGCTTAAAATTTCCTGTTTGGCATCAGCAGCTGCTGGCTATAATATTTATAAATATTTCAGCAGACATTTCTAGGGAAATCTGGTTACAATTAGGCAGTGAGTGATGGGGCAGTGCAGTCCCTCGCTCCCAGGCAGGATGGAGCTGACCCCTGGGAGGAGAGGGGCTGCTGCTGGGTGAGCTGTGTGTGCTGCAGGGAGAGGGTTGGCAGCCAGCAGCCCAGCTTCAGGGGGTCTGTTTCCAAGCAGGAAAGTGAAATCACTTGCCTGTGCTATCCAAATGTAGTAGCTGGGGAGGAACATTTGGTCAGCAGGCCTGGGACCACCTACTCAGAGCATTGCTCCCCGTGCTTCCCCTGCCCCTCAGTGCCCTCAGGCAGCCCCAGGTTGTGCAGTGCAGAAACTGCTCCAAGCCAAGCAACCCTCCCAGCCTGACTGCTCTTTCCATCCCAATGTGTCACCCTCTCCCTGGGCACACCAACCTCAATTTTCCCCCCAGTTTTCATTAATATGAGCTAAAGATCAGCAGGAGTGAAGGGCAGAAGGAAGAGCCCAGATGAAGACAAGCCTTTGATTTCCCAGGCAGGTCTGTCCACAGCTTTCTGGAGCATTCAGCTCTGCAGAACCCAAGGCAGGTCACTCCCCCTCAGGCAGCCACCACCTCACTTCAGGGCTTCCCAGGGCAAGTTTCTTCCCACCATTTTAAAATAAATAAATCCAGTATGAGATTGATAAATAAATCCAGTATGATCTGATCTGGTCCTTAACAAAATAAAGCCTCCAAACATCTCAACATCTCCTTGGACTCAGGAAGATTTTCGTGCAATTGATGCCTGTCATCCTGCATGGACACACTTTCAACCCTGGGTGCCCCATCTGTGCTGGGCAGGGGAGAGGGAGAACGTGGCTTCCCAGTGAGCCAGCTCACTCTGAGCAGTGAGGAAACACAATAAACAGTCAGGCAGTGGTGCTGCCTCAGAAAACACTGACCTGAAAGAGCAGCTGCCCTTTCCACTGCTGAGCAAGGGAGAGATTACTCAGAGGAGTGGTAGGTGAAGAGGACACTTGTGCCAGTGAGTTGCTTTCCTCTCTGCTCTGGTGATTGTACCTGCACTGTGTAAAGCCAGGGCACCCAGAGCCTCTCCACTGTGCCCCAGGGACACAGCCAGGGGCAGCTGGAGCCTCATGGCAAGCAGAGCTTCCCATGCCCAAGCCCAGGCAGTCAGGTGTGAATGAGCATCATCCCTGCCCTGTCTGCACTCCTGGCAGAGGGCATCTCCCAAGGCTGCACCAGGAGCTCTACAGCACAGGAAAAGGTCCAAGCCATCCTACTATGGCTCACAGTTCAGTGCTGTTCCTGCTCAGTGTCCCATCTTTGGGGTCCTTAACTCAAAGCCTCTGTAGCTTCAGAAAACTTCACAGCACAGGTCATTTTATTACAGTTTGCCAAGTTTATTTCAGAGTTAACACCAGCAGGAATGTAAGATAGAGGCAGCCCAGAAGAAGAAAGTCCATAAAATAATTCTGCACTGAAAAACTTTCATGGGAGAAGTGACTTTAAGTTCCTCATTTGCTGGTTTTACGTAAAAAAGAGGCAAAATATGCTGAGCAAATAAAAAGGCAGAGTGGCACAGCCTCACCCCCAGCCTGTTTCCTGTCCTACCCAACAGCACCACGATCTCCTTAAAGAGCAGCGTTTCCTGAGCCTCAAGTGCTCGCAGATGGTGCTGTCCTGGAGCACTTTCTGCTGATGCTCCTCAGTTCCCCTTGCCTTGCGTGACTGCTCTGCAGCTTGGCTTTGTTTATTGCACTTTTTCCTGCTCTTTAGTTACGAGCCAGGGAGAGGAACCAGCCACTTGTGTTGCTCTGCTCCCTCCCTGGTGCCAGCGCACGTCCACGGGGCAGGGGTGGGGTGTCACTGCCACTCACGTGAGCCACCACTGCAAAATCAGGGGGCAGGAATCACAGAATGGCACAATGGTTTGGGTTGGAAAGGACCTTCAAGGTCATGTAGTTCCAAACCCCCTGCCATGGGCAGGAACAGAGTAGGCCACGATGGATCTGCCATCGTCAGGGACAAGCCTGTCAGTATTTCTGTCTGAGAATTTTGTGTTCTGGCTGATGAGAAGGATGATGATTTTTTGCCTGGCCATGAGTAGGACCAGATGTTTCCAGGCTTGGTCCAGTCACACATCCTGAGCTTTGAGGTGCCAGCCCCAAGCTGGAAGCCACCTGACCACATGAACTTGTGTGGTGCCCAAACACATTGATAGGGGAACACACACTTGTGCTGAGCACAGGATTAGGATGCCTACAGTTTCCAGCAAATGAATGTATCTTCAGGTCACTGTTTTAAAATCAGCCCTGATTATAAATTCAGGACTGCTGTCATGGTCATCATGATACCTGATCTTCCTTCAGAGCAATCCTCTGCCTCTTCCCTTGTGGAGGTTGATAACTTCCCAAGTGCTACATGTATAAAGATAGGATTGAAATACTTGGGGTTATCTGGGACTTCCACCTAAAGGTTCCTGAGAAAGGTTGTTTATCCCAATTACAATCTTCAAACAAAAGCAGAAAGCTAGAAGACTGCATAGCAACACTGGTAGAAATCCTGAAATCCAGGAGCTTATCCTCCTGCCTCTGCAAAATTTAACAAATGCCCTGAGACGGCCTCTGGCTTCTGCCCAATTATTTTCCAAACAGGAGATCTTGATTCTTCTCCCAGAAGTAGCAATTAAAATAGAATGAGTTTTGCATTTGCCAGCTAATAGGGCTTGATGCACAAGCTGCATGTGAAAGAAATGTGTGACTTCCAAAGTCAGATGAAATCCCCTTGGAAATGCTGAACAGAGAAAGAACAGACAAGTCAAAAGCCAGAGACAGCCAAGCCCTCTGGAAAGATGCAGAAAAGTCAGGAGTAAGTGTAGCAGGACAGATGTGCATGGGTCAGCCCATGACAATTCTGTAAAGAACTTTTCAGTGTCATGAATGGCATCATCCAGCAAACCAAGCCTTCCTGTCACCTTCCTTTGCAGGAGGTGAAAACAAATCCTTGAAATATTCTCCCTTAGCAGGAGATGCCTTCAGGTGGCACAGCTCACCAGACACTGCTACCCTCTGCTCCTGCACCAACTGATTTCTCCCAGGAAAAGTGCTGAGCTTTTGCAAAGTGGTCATTAAAATCTTACAAACAGTAAGGGATAATCCACTTGGAAAGAAAGTCCCCATAAATATTTTTCTTTGGAGAATTTACAGGTTTCTGAAAAATCTCTCAAATGTGTCTCCAAAAAGGACTCTAAAGAAAAACAAAATAATGCAAGATGTGCCTGAGCCACAGCTGAATGCCTCTGATCCCAACTGCTCCTTCGAGCCTGTCTTTCCCCAGCACTGCTATTACCACTGGTTTTTCTCTTTGCACCTCCTGGGACACCAGCTAACAGTGCAGCAACTTTCCAATGAATCACATGCAGAAGCAGGAATTTCCCTGCAGCAGAAAGGCAGGAGCACAGTTTTCCAGTGCCGGGCTGTAGGTGGCTTCCCCCGTGGGGTCGTGCTCCTGCAGCACATCTGGCTGCGCTGCCTGGGCTTCCCCCAAGCCTGGCCTTTGACACAGGGGAAGGATTTTNTGCCGGGCTGTAGGTGGCTTCCCCCGTGGGGTCGTGCTCCTGCAGCACATCTGGCTGTGCTGCCTGGGCTTCCCCCTTGGGGTTGTGCTCCTGCAGCACATCTGGCTGCACTGCCTGGGCTTCCCCCAAGCCTCTGCCTGCCCTTTGACACAGGGGAAGGCCCATGCCTTCCCACTGCCCCCACACCGAGGCACAGGGGGCTGTCCTCACCCACCCTGCAGCTCTCCCAGCCTGGCTCCCCCAGCCTGGGGCAGGGCAGCTCCGAAGCTCCCTCATCAGCCAAGCACACAGAGCCCCAGGAGCCCCATGGCACTGCAGGAACACGTGTTTTCCACTACAGCCCTGCATGTGAGAGCTCCCCTGGGACAAAGCTCAGCGCTGCTTTTCCTCTTGCCTGAAATATCTTTTGCAGAAGGCTGCCAGATAGGAAAAGAATTTTCTAGAAGAAAAGCACCTCTTGTTCATATCTCGAGATGTAAATGAGCAAAACCACAACATGAAGCTTCCCAAAACACAGCGTTTTGCAGTCAACATTTGCTTTTCCAGCCCTTCAGAGGCACCACTTTCTGTTCACTGCTCCAGCCCTGGAGAGCCCTGGGGCTCTGCTGGCACAGGAGCGACCCACCAGCAGCAGCCCAGCCATGATGGCATCATTTTGGGACACACAGCACACACTTAAAAGCTGTATTTTTCCTAAATGGATTTCTGCATGCATTTAATTACTTTGCTTAACTGGATCTGCTGCAAATGAAGGCATCATTATTCTAAAAAAAATAAACAAGAGCGGCTGTGCATCCCTGCAAATTTTCAATAGAAAAACACTCTTGACTCCTAAGGAGGGACAAGCAAGACTCTCCTCCAATGGGCTCTTATCTGGTCTCAGTTTACTCTTTTTGCCCCAGTCCTGCAGGGAGTTCCTGTGGAGCACAGACATGG
>VWYP01010274.1:0-54697 GCA_013400435.1 Pycnonotus jocosus
GTGAAGAAGTGTCTCTGCTCTCTCTAGGATAAAGGACTGTTTGCCTTCGAGGTTCTTTGGGTTTTTTTTCAGGTACCACCCCAACTTGAGTCTGCAACCTATACGCGTGGTCATGGAAAAGGCTCCGTAAATATAGGTTTCCACAATTGCAGAATTCTCCTGGGCGGGCTGCTGTTGTAGGAAGTTACTAAAAATAACAGGAGAGGCTCCTCTCTCTCAAAGACTGAATGAGTGACTATTTTACAAGTGGTACTGACCTAGAGGTATTTTTTAAGTTTTGCCTCCTTACATTGCTTATAGAAGCTGAACAGTCTTGTAAAGAAAAGAGGGGTTTTGAAAGTTCTCATCTGTTTTTTTTCCTTCCCTCTTCTTTTAATGTGTCTGTTAATAAACTATTTGTTTTGTTTTTAAGTTGAGCCTGTTTTGCCTTTTTCTCCCAAAAGTCCTACCTCACCTTTAAGTAAACAAATTCAGCCAATGTGAAACCATCATACAGGGTTATGCAGGGACATGGGCTTCCTGAGTTCTATTGCAGGAACACCGGAGAAGCTGTGAGCAGATTTGACTCCTGTTTCACTCACATTCCAGTTAGTGATGATGTAACCTGACAGATCCTCAAGCTGAGGTGGTGACTTGAGGCACAACCACAGCTCTGGCACAGTGAGCTCTGCTTTCACTGCAGGCATGTTCTGGTGGCAAGTGGTGACTCCTTCCTGGCACAGTGAGCCACCAGAAGCCCTAACAAGTCGGCCAAGTTCTGCACAGAGCAGAAGACCTCCAGGTGACCTCACAGATGGAGATTCTCGGAGCTGGAGTTAGCTTGCCAACCTGGCACAAGGAGGAGAGGCACAGGGATGGAGGACACAGCTGGACTCCAAGCCCTGCCACAGCAGGGAATCTCTTGCCAGAATTGGCTCCGAGGCCTGCTGGTGGGGGGTCATGCTCAAAGCTGCAGGAGAAAGGAAAAGCCTGCGGGCACCTGTGCCAGTCTGTCCAGGGGAGAACATGCCCTCCCAGTCTGGTCAGGAGATAAGACTCCCTCCTGACCATGAACTGGCCATGAGCTACTCCCTGAGGTGCGCCCAGCCGAATGCAGCTGAACACAGCTGAATCCAGTGCAGCCCAGCCGAACGCAGCTGAATCCAGCGCAGCCCAGCCGAACGCAGCTGAATCCAGCTGAATCCGGCGCAGCCCAGCTGAACGCAGCTGAATGCAGCTGAATCCAGCTGAATCCCGTGCAGCCCAGCCGAACGCAGCTGAATCCAGCTGAATCCAGGGCAGCCCAGCCGAACGCAGCTGAATCCAGCTGAATCCAGCGCAGCCCAGCCGAACGCAGCTGAATCCAGCTGAATCCAGCGCAGCCCAGCTGAACGCAGCTGAATGCAGCTGAATCCAGCTGAATCCAGTGCAGCCCAGCCGAACGCAGCTGAATCCAGCTGAATCCAGGGCAGCCCAGCCGAACGTAGCTGAATCCAGCTGAATCCGGCGCAGCCCAGCTGAACGCAGCTGAATGCAGCTGAATCCAGCTGAATCCAGTGCAGCCCAGCCGAACGCAGCCGAATCGCTCCGCTCGAGCCGGTCGGTGCCGTCCTGCAGCGCCCCCTGCGGGTCGGGCGGCTCCTGCAGCCGCCGGCGCTGCCGAGGGATCGGGCGGGGAGCCCAGCCTGCGGAGCCCGCGGCCAGAGCTGGGTCCCTGTCCTGGCGGGATACGGGAGCTCCTGGCGGCAGGGACTGTCCCCTGGGTTTAGGTCGCTGTGGTCCCTGTGTGGGAGCCCAGCAGCTCTGCGTTCTGCCAGGGAATGGCACCCTGTCATGGTGTTGTGCCAGAGCCGAAGGCCCAGCCTTGAGAAAAGGGGCTTGTAGCAGAAGACTTCCAGAGGTCTCTTCCTAGCTAATTCATTTACTTTGTGAAGAAGCTGTTTGGAAACACAGACCTTATCTGGTGGATTGTCAGAGTTGCAGAGAGATGAGCAAATCTGTCCCCATGTGCAAGCTGGACAGTTTTTCTATCCACACAGGTTTCTCACTTGCTGCCACTACTTTGAACCTTCAAGCGATACACTTCCTGCTTGTCCTTCACTCTCCAACCGCCTCACCAAGACAGGCATGTTCTCCACCAGCCCAGCAGTTGGAAAAGCAGGATGGACTGGAAGGAAGGCATGAGGGGACTCTACAGTCTGCCTCCAGCAGCCTGGGGACAATGGACCAACTATCTACATTTTGCCAGAACTGCTCAGAGTGAGGTGGAGAGAAGACATCTGCTCTGTGCACCTAGTAGACTGCTACAGGTTGTCCTCCAAACAGATCTAAGCAAACTTCTTCTCCCACACAAAGATGTGGAGTACAATGAGAAATCTAGAGACTCGGCTAGGTTTGTCATCGGTTACCTCCTAGCACACCAAAACTCTCCACTCCCTCTCTTATGGGGTGTTCCTCTCATCTGGTATCAGCCATGGGCAGGGCTGTGGTCACCGACTTAGTTTCATTGAAGTCTGTTGGAAGTTTTCTTGCCAAGTCTGTGCTATCACTGCTGCTGAGTGTATCACAGAACAATGTAGGTGGGAAGGAACCTTCAGAGGTCTCCAGAGAAGCCTCCCACTCCAAGCAGATTCCATCAGGAGCAGTTGCTCAGGTCCTCCTCTAGTTCAAGCTTCTAGTGTCTCCAGGGATGGAGATCCCACAGACTCTCTGGGCACTGTTCCAGCACCTGACCCATCTCATGGTAGTTTTTCTCTCTTGGGTACCCAGCTGGAATTCCCTATGTTCTCTTGTGTGCCTGTCAACTCTTGTCCTATCACCATACACATCTAAGGACCCAGCACTGTCCCCTTGTCATCTTCTCATTAGGTGAGTGCTTCTGAAGGCAGCAAATGAGATCCTCAAAGCCTTTGATATTCCAAAATGAACAAACTCAATTCCCCATCCCCTCATGCATCCCTTACTTCCAGCCCCAGCAATCCTGGTGGCCTGCACTTGATTTACTTCTGTGTGTCAGTGACATTCTTTATGTATTTACCTGGAGTCCCAGCCTGGACATAGCACCACAGAGGTTTCTTCAGGATGGAGCAGGGTTTGTGGGGCTCCACATTCACTTTGCCACCTGTCTCTGCTTGTACTCTACAGTGGTTTTGGATTATAAAATGCAAGTTGTTATTCCAGAAGATTAAGAACTTCCCATTTCCTGTAGCTCAAAATAAACATCACTTATTTTTCTTTTAACTTCTTTTTTTTTTCTTTTTTTTTTTCCTTTTCTTTTCTTTTCTTTTTTTTTTTTTTTAATGAGGAAAATAATTGGGGTCTAGACATTTCCTGAGAGGCAGGTGGGGTCCTGATGCTTCTTGGGAGCACTGAAGTAGTGCAAGCACTCATCTGAGCTGAGCTGCCCAGGCTGGACTGCTGTCAGAGGCTGGTGAGCCACTGACTGCCTTGTGGTGCATCCCAGAGCTCTTAATTTTGGTGAGAAGGGTGTCCTTTACAAAGCAGGGGGACATTTTGGCTTCCAGCCCCAAGAAGGCAAAGCAGTGTCTGCTGTTTTTTCAACAAATATCACTATTAGGCTTCAGTGAGATAAAAAGTGTTGCTTTTTTTGATCACTGGTCAGCTAGGTCACTGATCATTGGAGCTTTTCAGTTGTGGTTTTTTTTAGGAGTAACACCTGGCTGCAAGAAGGCTCAGTACAGCTCTCTGAGAGGGTGTTCCCTCTAAAAACCCCAGAGGAGACTACAGCTGCTGCTGTGGCATTTCTGCAGCCCTCCAGGAATCACTGTGCACAGTGAAGGAATGAAAAAAAAATCTCTGGAAATCTTTGACTGAAGGTAATTAAACAAAGAACAGGCAAACCTGACATCATTGCAATTTGGGAGAGGAAGGGACCAGCTACCAGGGCCACTGTCCAGGGACTGTCATTCGGCATCAAAGTTAATGTTGACTTTGAGATGCTTTGTATGCTATGACAAGACCTGTCACAAGTTAAAGGCCAGCTTCTCTGAAGCTGTGGGTTTGCACTGGAACCCAAAGTGTTCTAGAACCCAAAAGGGAGTAGCAGCAGCAGCAGCAGCAGCCAATGCACGTGGCTGTGGGGAGCTGGCACAGAGAGAGATAACCCCAGCTGGCCCAGAACATAGGTGGAGCAGAGAGCTGTGTGGGGCAGAAAGGGAAAAGAAGGAGGGGATGTAGCAGCTGAGGAATTGCGGCAGAAAAGCCACGCTATGAAAAGCTAGTGTCTATAAAGGAGACAGAGGAGTCCTGCAACTTTATTTGAGAAAAGGGAGAGAGTCTACTGGGACAAACCCCTGTACATTTTGTCTCTCTGTTTTGGAGGATGCAGCCTCCTTTTATCCTAAATTCCTGGCCGCATGTGACCCTCCTCCCTTTCCCATTGGCTGAGGAACTAGGAAGGTACAGCCTTCCCGAACCACCCACCACATATTCCCTCTTGAATATGTATCAAGACATTTTCCCCCAAAGTTTGGAAGTTCAGACTGTCTGGGTTCTGCAGTAGACTTCTGTGGATCCATTTCTCCTATGACCCCGAAGTCCAGAAGTTCAAACTGTCTGGGTCAAATTGTTTGGGTTCTGCAAGAAACTTGCAGCATGATGTAGAGGCATTAACACCTATTTCTCCTAAAGACTCTCACCCATCAAGTAGTTTGTAAAGACATTAGTATTCATATTTCCTGTCAGAATCGATCCCCAGCCTCCCTTGTGGCAGGTCTGAGGTCTGTTAGAGCCTCCTTCATACCTGCGATGTCACTTCTGCAGCACAATTCTGGCCACCTCCAGCACACATCAGCAAATGCTGCCCCTCAGGGAATAGTGACTGAAGACCTGGGACACCCAGGGCACCCTGTGCCATGTCCCATCCCACCCCAACTCATCCCCCTTCCCCACCTGTAGCTGGACCAGTCCCCAGTACCCCCAGGAACATGTCCAGGGTCCAGCGAGTACTGTGGCCCTGTGCTGCTAAACAGGAGCAGAGCTGGGGGCTCTGACACAAAGTCTCTGATGAGGAAGTTCCTCATACACTGTCACAGTCCCTGCCTGAGGAATGCTGGGCATCCCCTCCACTGGCATTCTCTCAGATGCAGCTCTGGCTGGGCCAGGAGAGCCCTGGCATCCCCACGGGACAACTCTCCTCAAGGACACTGCAGAGACTATTCCCTGACCATGTACCAGGGCACATAGCAGGGACTGGGTCACGTGCTGGCCCTGCTCTTGATCAGCTTGAGGCACAAATATGTCTGCCTGGGTGTAGTTTTCCATGCCTTTTCCTCCACTGGCCGGCCAGCCCTGGCACCAGCAATGAAAGGGGGTCCCCTTTGTGACCACGCTGTCACCTGGGACCCTTCGTAGGCTCTTTTCTGGCTAGAGATGTTCCCCAGAGACGGTAGAGGTGAGGTTTAGAGAGAGATGACCCTGCTGCCTGAGTTACATAGGTTTTATTGTTCTTAGAGAGCAGCAGCCAAGCCAGGAGGTCCTGGCCTGGTGGGGGTCTCACAGCAGGGCAAAGCTCCAGGGCTTGTCATGGAGATTTATAGTGGGAGTTTCAAGAGATAAGGGATGCTCCAATAACAAAATTCAAGGGAAAATACAAACTAGAAGGACAAAAACTATCACCATTGGGAATACAGAACAGGGGAAGGGGTCTGGTACGGGGCCAATCACCTCGCTGGACTCTCCGAAACTTCTAGAAGAAGGGAGATGCCCCAGGTGGATGGCAGCACCCCAGGGGAGGGAGATTTACAGTGATTGACAGATACCACTTTGGGAAGGGACCAAAGGCAAGTTTACACAGGGGAATACAGAGGGCAAAACCATTCGCTAAACTAAAACATAATTAACAAACATATAAAGGTTAAAAATGCACCACCACACCTGGGGACTGATGCCTTAAGTTTTAGCTTTCATATTTTCCAGATTCTGTACTGCATTAGTATATTACTCTGAGTGTCATATAAAGTGTTCTCTTCACAGTGTAGCTAGACAAAATAGTCCTTTTCCAGGCCAAGAACCAAGGACACTGTTGCAGCTTTGGGCCCAAAAAGTATAAATAATAGTGAATTGAGGAGAGCAATCTGGGAGTCTGGGACTTCATAACTTGAAGCTGTAATTGGACAATTAACACCAATATGTAAATGAACCAAAAACTTATAAAAGTGTAAAAATTTGTGACCCCCCCATTCATCTTGGGTGGAGCCATGGCCAGGCTCTTGTACTGCCCAAGATGTATCCCTCAAAGGCTTTTAAAATAAATACTTGCTTTATTCCTTTAACATTGTCTAGCTTCTGTTCTAGGTAGCCTCTCAAGGCATCAGGGTCACCCCCAAACCAATGGCAGCCCTCTGCCCACTGGAAGGATATGGGTATGCAGGGATGTCACCTCACCCTGGGCACTGTCCTGCCGATCAGCCCCGCCATCACCACCAGTCCCCTAGAGAGCCCAAGCTCGCCTACAGCCACCTCCAGTTCTGTCCCTCCCAAGGAAGCTGTGCCAGAGAACCCACCAGCACTGGATGTAACTGTTTGCTTGGAAGCCAGAGTGTCCCTTTGCCCCAAATCCACTGTACCATGTGCTGAACCTGCCTTGGAGATGGGCTATCTGCCCTTTGCTCAGAGAGCTGGTGCCACCTCTTCTGTCTTGCCCTGCCTTCACGACACAAGCAGGACTCCAAAGGTGACTAGTTCAGGTGCAAAGAACAAGGAGTATTCAAGAAACTAATTAGGATTGTTGTTAGAGGTGAAAAATTTACCTTAGAAACAGCCCCAGCTTCTTATTGTGTCCCAGATGGGTGCTGGGATGGCCATGGGCTCCTTCTGCACTGCTGGTGGGGGTTTCTCCTCTGCAGACAATGTCCAGAGCCCCAGGGTGAGGATTGGTGGGGAGCCAGGCAACAGCAGGTGGTCTGGGGATGTAATCCAAAACCCTGTGTTCTGAAAGGGCTTTGGGAATACAGACAAATCCAGGTTTGAGCAGAACATTCCTTTGCCATCCTGCACCCCAGATACCTTGTGAGAAACTGAACTGTGAAGGGATGATAATTCAAAACATTCTCCCATATGTGGAGATGCCAGGATGCTTTGATTAAACAGAGGAGAGCTTTTGGATGTGTAGTGGCCAATCTCTGATCTGATAAAACCAAGCCTGTCTTGAGGCCTATGCGTGATGAGATCTTCCTACTCATGTCAGATTACTGTAGATAACAACAAAAATGTCTATATATCTACTTGCCTACTCAATCGTATTTTTTTACAATAAACCCTGCATGTGTATATTTACAAACACCAATCATTCAGTGTCATTTCACTCTAATAAATGAGAACCTGGGTTACCATTGCCTTTGGTGGTTGGTTGTATAAGCTCTGGTCCAAAGACAGCTCTTGCTGCATAAATAAATCTATCAGGGAGAAGAGACTCCTCAGTCGTTTTCCTCTCAGCGCTTTACTAGTGGGGCCAAGGAATAAAAATACAAGTCAGCAGGAAATAAAAAGATGGAGAAAAGAATGAAGAAGGAAATAAGATTAGTGTTAAAAAAATTTGGAAGCTTCTGGGAGTGAGAATGATCAAAGGACAGATATTTACAATTGCTGCCTTTTTTAAATTTTTTTTTTTAATTTCTCCACTTTTCTTTTTCCTTTCATTAACTGCAGCCTGTGCTTTCCAAGAGGAGGACAGGCAAGGCTAAGGTGTGGTACCTGCTTCCATCATTTTTGTTATAAATACATATTATAAAGTTGGCTTTTTGCAAATATTAAAATGAATAATATATGTAATGTGAGAAGATTGTACTGTATTATCATTACTAATAGAGTTTAGAAAGACGATGAATGTATGTTTTCTGACCGTGATATGGTAGTAACAGTAAGAAGACTAGGTTTTTCTTTTTGTGATATCTAAGCTGACCAGGCCAAAGGGTAAGAGGAGTCACCCTGCATTCCTGAATGAAGACTGTTGAAATTCTGAAGAGAACCAGAAAACCTCAAGAAGAGAATTTATGAGACCCATGTCAGATAGAGTGGAGCCACCTATAAATAAATCTACCAGATAAAATGATTGGAGATAATTGAAACTGATCAAACCCAAGAAAGAATGTTTGAATCATGCATTAAGATTTATTGAATATGCAACACCAAGGTCTTTAAAACATAAAACCTAAAAGTGTAAAATGTGCTGCTGGTTGGCTTGATGCCAGACACCCTCGGCTGAGAAACTTTTGCTTTTCTGTCTCCTAATTGTCTATTTTTTTATTCTTTTATTAAACTTTTTAATTTCTTTTAAAAAAGGTGAACCTCGTTTTTCACAATTTTGGTTCACAGCCTGAAGAGACAATTATATTTGCAACCTGAGGGAGAAGCAAAAGAAACAGCAAAGTTGGTCCACTTGGAAAGGGAGAAAGATCTTTCCATCGACACCTGAACTTCCAGTGGTAACAGGGGCTCGCAATGGAAAGAGATGGGATGGAGTTAAGCTGTGGGCTGTGGGACATGCCTGCAGAAGCACATGGCAGCACAAAGAGGCAGATGGCAGCACAGAGAGGCTTGTATCCGCCTGACCTTAGGAAGGGGAGGTGCCAGGCGGCAGTGCCCTACAGAGAGGAGCCTGACCGAAGCTGACAGAAGGGTGAACAGTACATGATCACCCCATAAAAAAGCATTAAGAAAGCATGTTGCTGATGTGGCAACATGGGATAGGTCACGTAGTAAGAATTACGAGTAAGGAAATACTGTGCCTTGAAAAAGTATATAAAACCAGCTCCTTTCTTTGAATAAATTATTCAGATTCCCTGCTGGTCTGAATCCATGTCTCAGTCATTGCAGCTCATTGCCAATCAGGCAGCGCAATCTGGCTTCTGGAAAGACAGCTTGGTTTATTTTCAAAGATACCCTTGAGGCCGTGCTGCTGGCACACATTTATTGTGTTCTAGAAGCACAACAAAGGCATGTCCTGAACACCAGAGGGCTGGACGTGGCCAGTTGCTGTGTTATGACTGTGGCAGAGGGGCCACGGGTGAGAAGAGTGTAAATTTTCTGCCTCTAGACAGTTGTAGTGGTTATTTTCACTTTGATGTGTGAAATTCTTTTTGTTGATGCAAGTGAAATTTGTGAAGATTGTGTCATGAATATTTATATTATTGCAAATTACCTTAGCTAAGAGGTGAGAACAGTTCCATCTCTTTCTAACAGAAGTCTTTCTTTGGAATCTGAGATGTCTCTGAGGCTTTTCTTTTCTGCTAGACTGGGGAAGACAGTCCTGGACAAGACCTTTGGACACAGTTGTTTGTCTACCTAGGTAAAGCCTTTGTCAAGATGTTCTTCAACTCTGTGTTTCTGAATGTGTAGATGAAGAGGTTTAGCAGTGGTGTTACAGCTGTATTTAAGATGGTGACTGTTTTAGTCAGTTCCAATGAAGCTCTGATGCATGGCTTGCCATGGAGGAAGATGGTGGAGCAGTACCAAATAATTACTATCATGAGATGGGAAGAACAAGTGGAGGAGGATCTTCACTGGCCTTGAGCAGATGGGATCTTCAGTACAGTGGAGATGATAGAAATAAAGGGGGGCAAGGTAATGACACAGGAGCCAAGGATGACAATGGCAAACAGGACAAAGCACACCAGCTCAGCAAATGTGACATCTGTGCAGGAAAGAGTAATTTAGGGGGAGATGTCACAGAAAAAATGGTTGATGACATTAGAGCCACAGAAAGTCAACCTGGAAATCAAAGATGTGGGTGCTGAAATGTACAGGAAACCACCCACCCAAGAGCCCACTGTCAGAACCCCAGACAGAGTGCTGGTCATGATGCTGCTGTAGGTCAGGGAGTAACACATAGCCAGCTAATGATCATATGCCATGACTGCAAGGAAGAAATATTCTGTACAACCAAATGAGAAGACAAAGTACATCTGAAGGAGGCAACCTGTGGAGGAAGTGGACTGGCTTTGTGACACAAGATTGGCCAGTGTCTTTGGGATGCAGGCAGTGGTGAACCAGTGTTATGAATGAATATGAATCAGATTAGTATAAAAAAACAATTTATTAGAAAAACACTATTTTTGGAAAAGCCACGGAAAAAGGGGTCAGCACAGCTAGCTATGGGTGGAGTGGCGAGCGACACAGAGTCTGTCTGCCAACCAAACCTCCACACCAAGCCTCGGAAACCCGGGGTTTTTAAGCCGTTTTTGTGCCCTGAGGGCCCAGTCCAAAGTCTAATGTGGATGCTGATGAGCTTTCCGCGTTGTGAATGGGTTTCTGAAAAGAGCAAATCGTCCTTCCTGAGTCCGGTTCTCGGGAAAGAATAGATTTCCTGTGCTGAGTTGAGTGGTCCATTGCAGGGGTATGTCGAGGCAGAAGATGATATCAGAATCCGGATAATCCAGTCAGTTGATATCGCAAGTCTATCATCCTGGAATGTTTGGACGCTGGCACGTATCCGCCCGGGATACTCTTTTCTGTTGCAAATGTCCATCTTTCCATTCAGACTTGAGCACCGGGTGCCTCGCCCTGGCCATGTCCTTTTATTTTGCAAATGGGTTTTCTGAAGCAAATGCAGAGTTACGGGAAAAGAGAAAAAAAGAGAAAAAGCCTCTACTCGAGGCTTCGGAGTTTTAGGTCTGTCGTTTGGGTTTAACAAATATTTCATACACGAATTTATACCATATTCCCCACACCAGGAAGGCAAAACTGCGGAGAAAATAGTACACAGGCTGGTGGAGTTGATGGTAAGTACTCATGAACACAATAATACAGAGATTGCCTGTTCTCGGATTTGCTTTCTGAGATTAAGGTGGTTAGAATCCTTTTATGCCCTCCTGGAATCTTTGAGCCAGACGTAAGAAAGAGACTGAGGCTTCAAGCTTCTGTTTTTCCAAGGTCTATCACTTTGTTTATTATTTCTTATCTCACAGTTCGCTCTGTGCCCAGCGTGAGCTCTGTTCTGCACCTCGGCCATGGCACAACTGCCCGCCCCAGGCAGTCTGAGCTCCTTTGTGCCCCTTCTTACATATCTTAGTTTACATTTATATGCCAATACTTATTATCTATACCAACAGGCCATCTCTACTCTGACCCAATCTCTCTAAACTATATTGTAGTAACGTCACAGCAGAAAATGGAGACCAGAAAGAAGAAGTAGCAGCCTAAGCTCCACCTTAAAATCTCCATGTTGGCTCCATTTACTTCTATTATAAAAACCTAAAACTACAAATTTCTCACCCTGTGGTAAGCTAAACTACTGTGTATCACACTCTTGAGACTTGTAATTCATCTCTGCTTTGTGCCAGGGTCTGTGACCCCCATGGATAGAAGTAAAACCCCTTGTTCACTCCCCTGGACAGGTATCAAATTCCCTTGGACAAAACTCAGACTTCTTTTGCTCAGTTTCCAGACTTTCCGGCCAGGATCCCCGAGCACCATGGGCAGCCAAAGGGATGCCCTGGGTTCCGACAGCCTGTGACTCAGGATACACACAGAGAGGAAGAAGACAAACATGAATACTTGCGTTTGTTGAGAATCAGGGAATCCAACCAAGATAAACTTCACTTGGGTTGACTTCTGTTGCACATCCAGCCTGAAACAGCAAACCCCACAGACTGCAGGGGCTGGGCATGCAGAAAGAAGAAACTAAGAAACCTGACTCACTCTCCCTTGGTCTCGAGGGGAACATGGCTGGCTTACATTCAGCACATAAATGTCACAGAGGCTGATATCTGCTCCAGACTGTCATGGCTTTGGCACTTTCATATGAGATGGGACAATGATGTCTTCTTCATCAGAGCTGGTCATAGTCAAGGGAGAGAAACAGGCACTTCCAGGCTGCCCTGCAGCTGGTTCTCCACCAAACCCTCTGCTGCTGCTGGCTAATGAATCATGTCTCAGCCTGGATCTCTGCTCACCAGCTGTGAGGAGACATCACAGACTGTCTCAGATGGAGGAACTTGTGATGGAGATAAATCAGCTCTTGATTCCTGTAATGAGCTGGGCAGAACATGAGCAAGTTCAACATCTGCTCTCTAACAGATCAGGGTAAAAAAAATTAAGAGAGAAACAATCCTCTGTATTTAACAATGACTATTCTCCCCCACCCTTTTCCTAAGATAACCTAAAGTTGAAAGGGATTTCATTTAAGATTTTGAAGATATGTTCCAAGAAAGATATGGTCCAGGAAAAAACACCAGAAATAAGAAAAAAAATGAATATATTTTATCAGTTCAATTTTCAGTGCAGGTTATAAAAGCTTTGCCAAAAACCCAGTTCTTTTCATGGCTGCAAAATTTCTCACATCATCCATCACTTTGTATGCTTATTCTTTATGCCTGCACATACCAACTCCTCCATTTCTCTCCTCTCCCTGCCTTTTAAACTGTAATATATTGGCCTATTTTTAATCTGTTGACTGGAAGATCTGGAACTGTGCTGTGAACTTCATCCAGGCCAAGTGCACAAGTAGATGAGGCAGTGTTATTTAATTTCTTTGCCTAAACCTCTGGAGTCACTGTCTGTTGAGAATTACACTCTTCTCCAATTATGGTGTCCTGAAATCAAGGACAAGTTTGTGCTGCCCATGGGGATCAGGAAATTTTCTGTTTTACTGCCCCAGTGCCTTTTTTTTTTTTTTTTTGTCTGAATAGCATTTGTGTTTGTCCAAGGGGTCTCCAGAAAGGTGAAAAGGGTTGTTGTCCTAGGGTGATGTTATGATGTTTGTATCCCAAGTCATCTGTTGGGTTTATTCTGGATATTACACTCTGTACCTTTCATATTGAGTCTGAAGGGGAGCGCACAGTTTGTTTTCAGAAATTCTCCTTCTCCTCCTGGCCTTGAGACGGACGCAGGATGGAGAGGGGGTTTTTTTGGTGTTTTTTTTTTCCCCCTGAGCCTCTCTCTTTTCGCTTTCTTGCTAGATAGTTAGTTAGTTAGCTAGAGAAGCTTCGACCTTTTTTTTCTTTCTTTTTTTCTTTTTTTCACCTTTTTTCCTTTTTCTCGCTTTTCCTTGGAATTGTTCAAATCTCCCTGGACTGAGGACCCAGGGGAGCACCAGGGGGCCTGGCCCATCAAGATCTCCCCTGCACAGCAACTTTTCCAAGAGCCGGAGGGACTGAGAACAGAGCAACCATCTACAGGAGAGACTCCCTTCCTAAAGCTGGCATTTCTTCAGAGCAGCACGAAGTTCTTGTTATCGGTATTGTTCAACTTATTGTGTTTGGGGAGTGCTGTTAATAAACAGGTTTCTTTCCACTTCTCTCTGTGGGACTTTCCCGAATCGGTTTGGGGGAGGGGAGGGAGGGCTCCTTAGGAGGTTTCCTCCCAAATTTGCCTTAAACCACAACAGTTGTGTTCACTTTCAGGAGTTCCCATCTCTGCCAGGGACTTGAAACTAGTCATTACAAATCTCTTAGATTTGACAAAGTTGTAGAGAATAATGTTGCAAAATTGCAACAAGACAGAGTTTAATGAAAGGGCTTTTAGAAGAGAAGGTAGCTTTGCTCTAAAATTGAACTGAAGGAGAAATATTTTCCCTCACACAAATTCCTTCTGTCTTGCTCCCTAGTCTCAGGGAAGCTGTCTCCAAGGAAACTGCCCAACAGCCAGACCTCATAATGCCAGCGTTCACCTCGCCTGTGAGGCTTCCAGATCCCCTATGATGACACCCAAGGTGAGGAATACCAGGCTTTCCATCACTCTCACACTTCTTGGGCTCTTCCTAGGCTAGCAGTCATGTTCAAGTTTTGAGTCTCCCTTCTGGTACCTCTCAGGTAGTGGCACCTCGCCCAGAGGTTCTTGACTTCCATCTCTGAGACAGACTGGCTTTGCTGTTCTTTGCCTTCTTGTCTGGATGTTTTATAATTCCTGCCCAGTTCTTTACCTTCCCAACCTCAACACTTAATGACTAAAGGATTTCTTCCAGTCTGAGACCAGACTGTTTATTCACATTCCCCCCTGCCCCCAAATCCTTCCCTGCTCTGTTATCTGGATATCCTGAGAAGCTGCACTTGACATGCAGGTATCTTTTGCTGGGCTGTTAATCTGGCTGCCATCAGCATGTGCTGCTTTTGGAAGTATTCTGCTTTTTGTTTCTCCTGATGCTTCCACAGCTGTACATGACCATTCCTTCAACCCTATGAGAAGCCAACAATGCAAATAAAGAAGCACCATCCTGGTGATCAAGAAAAGATATTTTGGCTCACTTGTTCAACTGTCTGTTTCACTGAAGCTTGAAATGATCAGTTTTCAGGGTTGATTTTGTCATGATTTTTCTCACTGTGGAAACACTTTGTTGAAAGGCTGTTAAACACAGACCTTAGGCGTGAGAGAGGTTGAAGATGGGACTCACCTGTATTTAGCCTTCAAAACCTGATTCTGACTGATCTTACAGCAACATGGTGGTTTCCATGGCTTGAAAGCACTGTTCCATTTCTGGAAACCTTACAGGGGAGACAGAAGCTGGAGAAAAGGTTTTAGCTGCCCAGGAAAGCCTCTGGTGAGGAAAGGTTCAGGGATAAAAGGGTCCAGTGTTAGGGTTTTCCAGCTGAGCAGCACCGTTCCAGTTGTGGGGCCTGGTGAGTGGGGAATTGATACGGGTATGGATGAACTTTCACACAAAGTAAGTGGGAACCTTCTCTTTGGGCCAGACTTCCAGTGACCTGCAAGGGAATACCCCTAGGACTGAGAGATACTATTTTATCCAGAGAGTCATGTGAAGGGACCCTCTGAGGGTTGTCATGGTCTGTAGGTCTTACTGCATCCCTAAAACTCTGCATGTACCACAGGTAGAGCAGCAGTTTCTGGGAGTGCTGTCCTAGGAGAAGGGGCTGTTGGGGTGCAACACATGAGGCCTGACCTGTTCACAACCCTGAGAGCTTCTGCTGCTGGTACCTCCAGAGGGGGGAGGGCCACTTCCATGTGTCACAGCCTTATTTCTGCTCCCCTTCAGTGATGGATCAGTGTCCTCTGTCTGCTCACCACCTTCTGCTAACCAGAGGGACTCTTTAGCTGAGGGGTGGCAGAAAGGGTCACCCTTTGGGGTGGGACTGGCACCTGTCCTTGGCCTGTCCCTGTCTCCAATCTGACATCCAGAAGTTTGTGCCTCTGATTTTCTATTCTAACCTGCCTGCAGGGACACCTTGGTGTCCTGGAACAGCATTATCACTATCAGCTCTTAGCACACCTTGTTAAAACATCCTTACACCACCTCACCTTCTACACGGTGTGTGATTTACCCCCAAGAGTTTCAGAGTGCAGGAACTGTGGTGAGCTCGTTCTTGCCTGGAACTCTGTACAGAGCCAGAGCTCAGATGGTAGGTGAGGGTGTCCTCTAAGGGCTCCAGGAATCATGGCTTTAATGAGCACAAGAGGAAAGTGTTTAATTTGTCAGTTTAAGCCTGAGAAGTTTAATTGGTCCACATCAAATTAGTGTGATCCATCTCCACCTCCTCTGGGGAATTTGACACTGTCCCATGTGAGGTAGCACAACAGTCCCTCAGGCAAAGTAGTTTCTGGGCAGCCTGGAGCCGGTCACTGTCTTGCTCAGGCAACAAGGACTAAGCTGTATCTGGTGAGATCTCTCCTCTGTCATCAACCCCTGCCAGAGCACAACAGAACACAGCCTGGGAAGGTCCCGTGAGGGCTTCAGGTCTGACCAGTGCCTTTTCTGTAAGCTCACCTGCATGAAGGGTGTCCTGGTTCTGGCCAGGACAAGGGCCATTTTTGCAGTAGCCAGGAGTGGGCATGTCTAGGACCTTGGTGTTATTTTATACACCTCACGTAATTGCTCGGGGCACGGGAAACAGACTGTCTTCTGAGAAAGGCTTCTTTCTAGTTAAGAAAACATCTGTTGTATTTATTAGTGGGGAGTTTTCCCATGTGAATAATTTCTTTTCTTATACCTTTCATTGTTACAGTATCGTTACTGCTACTGTTCATTTTCTTATCTCCTTGCTGTTTCCAGTGAATTGTTTTTATCTCAACCTGGTATCTTTACCTTTTGTACCTCCATTTGGAGTGGGGAGGGGATGTATGGTTTTAGTGGGAGTACTGCCTTGGAGAATACAACTTATGAACCATGACAACAGTGTCAGGAGAAATCAAAATATATTGAAAGCCATGCCATGTAGTAGTGTATTTTTTACACTGAGCAAGTATATTCATATAGGGAAAGGTTTGAGGCTTGCCCCTTGTATTTGTTATAAAGTAGAAAACCCAGAAACTTCTATAAGGTTCAGACAGCCATTGGCTCAGTGCCAAAAGAGAAGCATTGATTGAATTCTGTAACTGTCAAAGCCTGTATCTGTTTCTATTGGGAGTTTGCCAGTAAAGCCCACCTGAAACATTAGGTACTTAAGAAAGGATACAAAGAAACCAAGAGGTTTTTCCGAGGTGTCTTAGCAAGGTGTGAGGTTTCTCTGACACCTGTGCTTGCTTTATATTTTGTTTATGTAACAGTTTGTTATTTTCATTTATTAAACCAGTTTCTTTACAAAACACACCCGAAGAGCTGTCTCACTAATTAATAAGCCATTTCTCAGCAAGGGCTGGACCCTCAGAGGTGTATGGGTAACCCCCATAATGCCATGTTTTAAAAAACCCCCCAAATTTAATGTTTTTCGTCCAACCCTAAACTACTGGTAAATCAGCCTGACACAGGTGGACATGTTATCAAGAGACACAAACAAACAGGGATACATAAACATGGGAGAATGGACAGGTAGATGAGTTGAATTACAGATAAGAATCAGAAGAAGAAATCTGGCCAAGAATTAGAACAGAGAACAGACCTCAGAAAGAGGAAAAGTGACTGATGAATCATTAACAGAGAGATCCCTAGGTAGTGGCTGTGTGATGGTGTCATTGTGAGGGCAGCAGAAGAGGACAGAGCTGGCTGAAGCCACAGCATGCACACAGATATTTGGATTTCTGTCTGGAAAATGCCTTACAGAATTATGGGCAACACTTGCAAGTTGTGCATCCATTGTGGAAAATAATTTCAGGGGATAAAGTAAATAATTTAATTAAATCTAAAGAAAAATATTTTTTATTTTAACTTGCACAGGCATTCTTTTAACTTTAAGAAAGCATTTTGTCCTTTAAGCAAGTGGTCTTCTTTTTAATTTATCATCTATCAGCAGTCTTGGCTCACCAAGGGCTTGGCAAATGTGATGTCCTACAAAAAGGATGAAAAGGAGGATCTCCAGGCCTGACCTTGATCAGGTGAACTCCAGGTCTGGCCTTGGTGGCTGGGAAGCCATGGAGCAGATTGAAAATCCTGAGCACTTTGCTGACAAGGGAACAGCACAGGAAGAGAGGGGTGCAAGCCGGGCTTTGAGCCAGGAAAGGGAGGTGGGATACTGCTTTTCATCATGCCCATGTGCTCCCTTACACTGCTGACAGAGCAGTCAAACCTCCTCAGCCCTGGGAAAGTGGCATTACATTCATACCATGGCCTGAGGGTTTTCATCCCTTCTGATGAGGCATAACTGGCTCAACCACGCTGCTGTGAGAGGAGGCTTTCATGTCTTAGAAGGGATCATAAACCATCCAAGATCCTTGAAGTGCCCCTAGACTAATTTCTGGGGTCTTCGACCACAGCATGCTGCAAAGATCCACAGCATTGCATCAGACAGATGCAAGATACAGTCCTCTAAAAGAGAAAGATGATTTTGGAGGTCTCCCTGGGAGGAGTCTGGGGCTGGTACCCATGACCACAGGGCACTGTAAGAAGTGTGAGGAATATCGGGTGGATCCTAGAAGAGAGATAATTCCAAATAAGAAATGGTCACTCCAGGTTACTTTTCTTGGAAGAGCCCTGAGCTGCTACTGGGTTCTAAGGGGACTAAAGCAGCTGTGTAGAGGCTTCAGGAGATGCCTGGGAGGAGTCTTGAGTATGTCCTTGAGAGTGTAGGTCCCATGAACAGAGAAGAATCATCTTGGACACACACCCTGGAGAAATCTGGGGCTGCTATTTGGGATTTCAGGTGCTGAAATAAAAGACAGAAAGACTCTAGAAGACGCATAGGAGGTGCCTTGTGTGGAACATAGAAGATGCAATTTCCACAGAGAGAAAAATCATCTTGGGCAGCTTTCCTGGAAGAATATGGGGCTGCTGCCTGCAATATCAAGTGCCTAAATTAGAGATGAAAAGACTGGGAGATGTCTGGGAGATGTTGCAGGAGATTCCAGCAGATACATTTTCGTTCAAAAAGAGAAAAACCATCTCAGGTTGTAGGAGTCTGGGACTGCTACTCAAGATGTCAGGATTTATCAGTATTAGTGGAAAGACACTGAGATGCTTGGGAGGAGTCTCAGCTGGATCCTTGCACAGAGAGCTTCTACCAAAGAGCAAAACATCACAGACAGCTTCCAGGAGTAGTCTGGGTCTGCTACCTGGGATTTAATGTCTTGAAATCACAGGTCTAAAAGCCCCAGAAAGTGACTAGGAGGAGTCTTTGAGTCATCCAGGATAGTTCCTTCCAGAAGAGATAAAACATCTCCAGTAGCTTCCTTGGAGCAACCCTGGGCTGCTATCCAGGGCGCCAGGGCTTTAATAAGCAGAAGTTAAAATCTATTCGAACACTGGCCAGCCTGGCCCAGCTGAATGCAGCCCAAATCAGCCCAGCTAAACTCAGCCGAACGCAGCCAAATCCATCCGAGCCCAGTGGAGCCGCTCTGCTCGAGCCGGCCGTGCAGCGCCCCCTGCGGACCGAGCGGCTCCTGCAGCCGCCGGCGCTGAGGACCCGGCCCCGCCCTCAGGCCCCGAGGCCCCCGCCCGAGGCCCCCGGGAGCCAGAGAGGGACGATTGTGGGGGAAGGAGGCATCAGGCGCAGCAGAAGCACGGTGCTGTCACTCCGGGGTGGCCTCCGTGTGAGCCGGGTAACGGGAGGGGACAGAGGAGCAGAGCGTCCCCCTGACTGCCTCGCACCGGGCCTGAGAGAACCCATCCCGGTACAACTGCAGTGCTGCTCCATCCTGCCTCCGTGTCTACCCAGACCACAGCTCTTCCCCTTTTGGTCATCTTCCAAGGACTCCAGAGCTATTCCTTGGCACCCAGTCAGTGCTTTCCATAGAATCATGGAATATCCTGAGTTGGAAGGAACACACAAGACTCATCAAGTCCTACTTTTGGCCCTGCCCAGACAGCCCAACAATCCTACCCTGTGCACCCAAGACTGTTGTCCAAACACTACTGGAGCTCTGGCAGCCTCAAGGCTGTGCCCATTCCCTGGGGAGCCTGGGCAGTCAGTGCCCAGCACCCTCTGGGGGAAGAACCTTTCCCTGATCTCCATCCTGACCCTCGCCTGGCACAGCTTCGCTGTTCCCTTGGGTCCCGAACCTGCTCACAGAGCAGAGATCAGTGCCTGCCCTGCAAGAGAAGCTGCAGCCCCCCTGGTGAGGTCTGAATAAACCAAGTGCCCTCAGCAGCCTCATGTATGACTTCACATCTAGACTCGCTACCATCCTCACAGCTTTCATTGGATGCTCTCTAATAGATTTAATCTTGTATTGAGGTGCCCAAAAGCTCCTGGTGCCAAGCCCACAAGGATGCCATGGCTGTGGTGGTCCTGTGTCCATTGAGATGCATGGCTATGGTGGACTCATGCCCTTTGGGATGCTGTGCCCATGGCATGTGAGGGCTGATGGTCCCTGCTGCTATGTGGTGTCATCAAACATAAGTGCAAATTGGACCTGTCTGACTACCCAGTGCAGCCCATGCTCTTCCTCCCACTGTCTCCACCCTGAAAGGACTTTGGCTTCTCTGGCTACAGCTACAGGTGATGGCCCATCATCACAATGCCCTTTGGTCTCCTCCTTAGATGGTTCCTCAGTGAGGGGACATGACTCTGGGGTTGCTCCAGCCTCATACCATCCCATCCCATCCCATTCCATCCCATCCCATCTACCACCACAGCAGGAAACTGCATGGTGGCAGGGTGGATAATGTGTACTCTGCCTGAAACCATCAGTAGTCCCCAGTTCTGAGGGACCTGCTGCCTCCATGAGGAGCACCACACATGGAAGAGTGGGACATGTCCTACAGCCCACCTGCCACCACTGCCAGCCCCAGGCTGCCAATAAACCCTGCCTAGGGCTGCTCACTACAGTGAAATGGAGGAATATAGGCATCAGAGCTGGTGTGTGTCCCCATCCTCCAGTCCCCTACTGCCATGGTGGGGATATGTACAGCCTCCAGCCATGGGCTGCTGGTCCTGCTGCAGGGATGTGTGTAGTGTCTCAGCCCCCCCACCTCTCTGGACAGACCCACTAATACCTTTAAAGAGAGCTGACAAGTGCTTGGGCCAAGCCTGCCCAAGTGCATTAGCACAGGGAAGTCACCCCGCCACAGCCAGCTGCCCAGAGGCAGGACCTGCTTGGCAGGCGTGGGCAGCACCTGTGGGCACTGCCAGCCTCATGCAGGCAAAGGCTGGGCTGAGGATGGGGTGAAGCCAGTGGTACCACAGCCACCAGTATGCCCCAAGCTATGCGTGGTACCACAGCCACTGGCACCCATGGCCCCTGATTCCTCCCCCCCTAAAAACTACACCTGCCTTCTACTACCCATTTATTTACAGAAACTGAAAATTAAAACCCCAGCTGGGGCCAGTACAGACCTGTGGAGCCCAGCTCCAGCCACTGGAAACCCTCAAGTTCCCCACCAGGCAGCTAGGGGCAAAGACAACCCAGCGCCAAGCATGGTTCTCCCTCCCTTCCCTCACTGCAGGAGGGCTGTGCAGTGTCTCTGTGGTCCAGCCCATGGCCAAGGGGGTCCAGTACCACTCTCGATGGATGTGAGAGCATGGAGTAGGCAGAAAAGCAGTCCACCCCTCACTGCTGGAGCTGGAGGTTGGCGTGCAGCAGCCACTCAATGGTTTCCAGCAGGTAGGCCATGCCATAGTGCCGGGCAATGTTCTGGAATACACTGACGTGGTCCATGAAAGTCTGGGGAGAAGAGAACAAGGGAAGGAAGAGGGCTGCCCAGCAGATAGCTCAGCAGGTGCCAGGGGACGTGCAGTTAGAGCAGAGGCAGAGGAGGCACAGGGCACCTTAGGGCCCCTCACTGAGCTGCTGGGCTGAGGCTGGGCTGGGCAGGTATTAAAGTACCTGGGAGGAGATAGTGAGGGCAAAGTCTCCAGCACAGCTGCAGTACACAGGCATGTGTGTCTCCTTCACGCCGTGACACTTTTGGCATACCTGCAGGCCAAGGAAGTTCAGGTGGGTCAGGAGATGAGGCCAAGCCCCTCTGCCAGCGGCAAAGTGAATGTATCCAGGCTCAGACACCCACAGGAATGGGCAGAGCGAGGAATTCCTGTGCTTACCAGGTCCTGCAGCATGAAGGCCATCAGCTTCTTCTGCAGGGCTTCCACCAGTGCCATCTCAATGGCATCAGTATTGTACTGCATATGGCAGTTGGGGCAGAGCCAGCCAGGCAGCACCAACCTGTCCTAGGGGCAAAGAGAGAGAGAGGTGAACACTGCAAGTCCCATGCACTGGGATGGTGGAATTTGTTTCTGGAGAGGACAGAACATAAGTCAAAGCCCACACATGCTCAGATCCATCACATGCAGATAGAAAAGATGAACAGAAAATTTGTTTTAGGTGAGGATGATCATGGGCAGCAGGCAGAGCTGCAAAACAAAGGGGAGATTAAGAGACAAAGGGATAAGATGATTGGCTGGCCACCAGCACTGCTGTACTGGGGCCTCTATTGTCCCTAGGAGAGAGACTGCACCTGGGAAAGAGCAGGGTCCTTGCACAGGTCCAGGTCCCTGCAGAAGTTGCAGTTCCTGCAGATGACTTCAGGAAGCACACAGGAGCGGCAAGGGTCCCGAAACTGGGCTGCTTCTGAGAATTCGCCCACCTCAATGAGGCGCAGCAGGTCCCGGCGTAGTTTGTTCACCTGGTTGGTTATGTTGGCATCCAGGGAGAGGACCTGCAAGGATAAAAGACAGGTGAGCCTAACAGCAGAAACCGTTCTCAGCAGGACAGCTCAGATCCTTATGACCCTCATATGAATTCAGGGCACAGTAGACTGGTTGTAGATCCCTCGTGGGAAAAGCTGCAGCAATGGACAAGGACCAGAATTTCAGTTCAGACCCCAATCCTTCAGCCAAGGGGCCTGGCCCATCCCCACTGACCTTGCAAACATATTTGATGAACTCCAGAGCTGGGTTGTTGAGTGGCAGGTAGGAGCCAGGCAGGACTGGGAACATGTCTGAGGGCTCTGTGGCATTCCGAGAACCAGCCATCTTCTTCTGGATCTTCTGGGTGATGGTGAAGAAGCTTTGAGTGAGCTCATTGGCCACGTAATCTTGTGAGAAGGTGATCATGCCTAGAGGGGTGAAGCAGGGAGCATTTGAACTGATTGGTGGCACATCGGGCAAGTAAGGTGGGTGGCTCTCTGCCTGCAGCAGGGCTGCCCTGGGGCTTGGCACTCACCAGGCATGGCCCTCAGCTCCCCTAGAGCCTCCTGGGACACCTGGCTTGTGCTCCTCCTCTTGATGGGGGTGTTCCCAGGGGTGTTACGCCGCAGCTCCTCCTTCATGCTGTGGTACACAGCCACGATATAGGCTGGGAAGACATAGGCAAGGCTCCAGCTCCTACCCAGAGCTGGCACAGGGGCACAGTGACCTCACATCTCCCCGTACTGCTCACCTGATATGATCATCAAGAAGTAGCTCTGGCAGGAGCCAGCCTGGGGCAAAAACTGCATGATGTTCCAGTTGTTCTCCAGCAGCTCCTCCACATCTGGCTGCTCCCCTTCCTCCTCTTCTTCCCTCGCCACCTCCTCCTCTTCTTCCTCGCTCTCCTCCTCCTCCTCCAATGCCTGCCTGGTGGCCTTCTGGGGGTCCCAGAAATGCCACAGCAGTCCCTCAGGCCCAGCCAACACCTCCCTACTCTGCTCCCAAGGGACAGGGTGCTTCCCATCTCTTACCTCCCCATAGTGGATGCGAGAATCCACTTTTCCCTTGATACCTCCATAATTTGCTGGGTCCATCCAGAGCAGAAACTCCCAGCAGTGGGAGAACGAGATGGTCAGAGAGTGGAAGATCTCCTTGGAGTGGATGCTGGAAGGAGGAAACTACAGTCAGTGCCTGTGTCAGCATCATCTCTTCTCCATGGGACCTTGTGAGGAGGTGGTGCTGGCCAGGAGAGAGGAGTGTCCCCTTTCCCATTGGACCCCTGCCAGGGATCCCAGGGGAAGCCATGCCCAAGGACACTTGGCTCTTTGTTCTTGTGTCAAGGTGCCTATACCACAGCTGGGATGTGGACAGCCAGCCAGGGGACAAGTTGTTGGGCATCTCAGGCTCTCCTGGAGGTCTCTTCAAGATTAAATCCTGAGTATACTTGGAATACTGCCTATAGAGGGCAGCTAGGGAGAGATCACTCCCCCAGGCATGACAGCAAGAGAACTGGGAAGCTCTGCCCCTTCAGTAGCTTTGCCAAAAAAAGGTAATAAATTCAGTTCTGAGGTGCATCAGAAGGCAAAAAGTCAGCATCCTCCTTCCTGGCCTTGATCCCTGCCCCAGCTGCACTGCCCAGGAGCCTCATCTCCAGGTGCACCCCACCTGTTGATGATGTACTCCATGTAGCTGATGGCATCCTCAATGCGGCGCTTCTTGGTGCACAGGATGATGCGGTTGAAGTTGGCGTAGACCACAGAGGAGCCCAAGCGCTTGAACTCAGCCACCAGCCTGCAGCAGGGCACAGGGTGGGATCAGTGGGTTGGAAAGGAATGGCCGAGGGGCAGATGCAACCCAAAGAAGATGTGTTGATCTATCATCCTGGAGTCAACATGCAGCAACACTGGGCAAGGGAAGTCACCCAAAGAGGACGAGAGGTCCATCCTACTGCCCACCTCTCTGGAGGATCACTGTGGGTGCCAGCATCCTGGTCACTAACATCACACCTCTCCATTCCCCATCCACCAGCCTGTCACACTTTAGATCGCACTTACTGCAGGAAAAGCTTCTTCATCATGTTGTGGAGCGTGCGGTGCAGTGCCGGGTCATAGAGCAGGGAGGAAGGAGAGCGGAGCCAGCGGTAAAAGTGAATGACCTGGTTGTCTGCATAGACGTTGTGGTACTGTGTAATCTCCTTCACCCAGCTCACCACCATGCTCTTCAGAATCCTGCCAGCAAGCAAGACCAGCATCACCCCACCAGCCACCAGCAACTCCTTCCCCCTTCTGGACAGGAACATGTTTATGGACACATTAGACAATTTAGAACAGGAACTCCCTTGTTCAGCCCTCAGCACATAAGCTGCAAGGTAAATATGTGCCTCTATAACCTGGTGGAGAATGAACAAAGGAGAAAGCAACATCTCCACATATCTGCTGGCTGAGGCACCAAACAGCTCTGAAGACCTTCCAATGTGTTGGAGAAGATGGCTGGCATGCACTTGAGGCCTGGATTTATTCTTAGAGCACTCTACAAGCCCTACTGCTGGGGAAAGGCTAAAGCCACGAGAGAATGAAGCAGGATCTTGAGGAGACTGTCAGGATGGAGACCACCTGCTCTACCTCCTGCTGTTTCTCAAGCCACACCTGAAAGTGTTGGAACAGAGGGCAGTCTCATCATAGCTGGCTGGGATGTTGGCAGCTTGGTTCCCTGTCACCATGTCCTCCAGGGATGCCTGCTGAATCACATCGAAGCTAATGCTCATGCTGGAGCCTCCTTCCATGTCATTCACGTGGTGGGACTGCAACACGGTGTTCACAGCCAGGCTCTGGATGTCCAGCTCCAGACACACTAAAAGCAGACACAACTATCAGCAGGGAGGCAGGGAAAGGACCAGGAATACCCTCTCAGTTGCTGCCAGAAGTGCTTTTCACAGGTACAGGGTGATCTGTAGGTGTGGCTGCACCCAGAGGGCAGATGCTCTCCAGTCATGCATAGGGATGACTGGACCTTCATAGGTGTTGATTGAGCCTTGTCTTTCAACAAGACTTGGACCTACTGACCCTCTGGGGACCCTCAGTTTTCCTGGAGGCTGCAACAGTGGACCTCAGAAGAACTCATTACGCTCAAGGTGCCTAAGAGAGACCTGTCCAAGTGTCACCAATGATGACCAAGTGAGCTGTCTGTCCTTGGGCTGACAACATGGCAGGTGGTATCCTAAATGCTGCTGTCATTGGTCAATGGTAAAGAATCCCCATTTTGATGCCTGCACATGTTACAGGTGAGCCTTCCCTGCTCCAGGACATGCCCCTAGCATCCACCTTGCCCATACTGATGCTGAAACCCAAAAGCTGCTGGTTACAACTGTCACCATAGAGATTCTTTGGGGATTGCATCCACCCCTCTGCAGGACTCACAGAGCAGGGTCCAGCTCTGGCCCATTCGGTGCTACCACCCTCCTCCCTCTTCACCTGTGGAGTAGCAGCCAGGGTTGTTGATCTCAACTGAGGCTCTCTCATCAAACTCCATGACCAGGCGGTTGTCATCAGCCTCCTTCCCCCCCAGGTCGGGGCGGGCTGTGGGGGACAGCCACAACAGGTGGTTGTGACGACGAAGGTGGCGTGAGAAGAACAGGTCAGAGCCAAAGGTGGAGATGTCATCAGGGAGGTTTCCAATGGGGATGTGGTAGTACCTGAGGCACAGAGATATCAGTGGTCATTGGTATGAGTATGGCTGCAGGGAAAACAGGGACCCTGACCATTCCCTCAAAGGATGAGGCAGCTCCTGTGGTCCCACTGAGGACATGGCAGCCTCAGGGGAACATGGCCACCCTGGGTACCTGCTCATCTCAAAAGCCTGTGAGAGGCAGGTGTCCAGGTTGAGGTAATGGCGGATCATGCGGCGGGCGGCATGGCGCTGCCAGTCCAGGACTGAGTAGCTGATGTCATCTACCAGCTGGATGGGGACCAAGGGGAACTCCTCAATGATGGGGATCCCACTTGCCAGCAGTTTCAGGTCCCAGTTGGACTGCACAGCCACCAATGTGGGGCCCCGGCGCTCATCCTGCACCAAGGAGAAAGAGACATGTCCTGGTGCACCTCTCACCTGCTCAGCAGGAAGCTGGTGGTATCAGGTGCTCCATCCCCACAGCAGGGCCCCACGGTCCTGGGACAGCACAACCCAGCATTCCTGAAGCACCCACCCACCTCCAACACCACCAGCTCTCCAATTGAGTGCAGGAATGGAGCGAGATCCTGAGGTGGCCTTGCTGCTGGCACTTCCCCAGGGAAGACTCCCACAAGCAAAACAAGCACTCACTTCTTGACCTTGGGTCCAGCAATTATGTGCAGGTGTTCTTGGAACTGGTGCACCAGTGCCTTCCACAGGATCTTTCCCTTAGTCCCAAAGATCCCACTGAAACCTTCCCGAAACCTTCATCTCACCTTGTAGCCCAAAAGCAGCCGCTGGACAGCTCTGTAGATGGCCTTGGGGTCGGTTTCAGCGCGCACCTCGAAGGTGTGTTTGTCTGGGGGCAACAGGTCCTTGCCTACCTTTTCCAGCAGAGCTGCGTGCTCCACTGAGAACAAGGTGGTGAGGTTTGGCATCTGGTTGCTGCGTACCTGGGTGCAAGAGGGACCCAGGTAAGAGCAGGGGGAGAACAAGAGGTAAGACCAGAGGGAGAGCAACCCTGGGATGTGCAGTGCCAGGGGCACTGTCAAAACATGGCAGGGATATGTGATGTATGGAAAAACCTCCTGCTGCCTTGCCCTACCAGGTATTGGTCTGGGGTGGAAGGGACCTTTAAATGTTGTCTAGTCCAACCTTCTGCCACTGAGAGGGACAATACATAATCTCAGAATTGTTTAGGTTGGAAAATACCTTTATGATCAAGTCCAGCTGTTCACCCAACATGTCTCCAAGTGCCCCATCCTCACATCTTTTAAATCCCTCCAGGGATGGTGACTCCACCACTGTCCTGGGCAGCTATGCCAGGGCTTGACAACCCTTTCAGTGAAATTTTTCCTAATATTCATCCTAAACCTCCCCTGGTGCAACCTGAGGTCAACTACACCAGGTTGCTCCAGGCCCCATCCAACCTGGCCTAGAACAGTTCTGGGGATGGGGCAGCCACAGCTTTGCCAGCAAACCAGTGCCAGGGCCTCACCACCCTCACAGGGAACAATTTCCTCCCAGTATCCCACCTAACTCTGCTCTCTGGCAGTGGGAAGCCATTCCCCCTTGTTCTGTCACTCCGACCCTTGTCACAAGTCCCTTTCCATCTCTAAGGGGCTCTAAGGTCTCTCTCGAGCCTTCTCTTCTGGTTGAACACCTCCAGCTCTCTCAGCCTGTCTCCAAAGCAAAAGTACTCCAACCTCCATCAGAGCATCTCTGTGGCCTCCTCTGAACTTGCTTCAGCAGCTCTTTGTCTTCCTTATGTTGCAAACCCCAGGGCTGGAAGCAGCTCTACATGTGGGGTCTCACCTGAGCAAGGCAGAGGGGCAGAATCCCTCCCTTCCCTGCTGGCCACGCTGTGGAGATCAGTCCAGGACATGGGGGGTTTCTGGGCTGTCAGGGCACAGGGCCAGGGCATGTCCAGCCATCAGCAGCCCCAATTGTCCACTCTCCATAGCTCTCCTTACCTTGTCCAGCACGAAGACAGCAGCCTTGCGCTGTGAGGGGATGAAGAGGCCCAGGAGTGCCTTGCTGCCCTGGGAGCTGTGGTACAGATAGATGTGGCGAATGCTTCCTGGGGACACAGAGCACACAGCATCAGTGGTGCCAATGGGCACCAGGTGCCCCAGGAGCCCCTCTCCCAGGATGCCTCACCTGGCTCCAGGTAAGTGAACTGGGCCAGTGAGCGCATCTCCAGGTGCTCGATGTTGAAGGTTTCAGCCTCTCGCCCTGCCAGGTGCTGGACAAGCTGCCTGCTAACCATGCACACGCAGCCCAGGTGGATCAGGGCACGGAAGAGCAGTGGCACCTGGAATCATGGAGAGAGATGTGATGGGAACAACTGCTACTAAACTCTTCTTGGGGGTTGCAGACCTAGAATAATCCAGATTAAAATCCACAGGAGATAGTACATATCTCAGGTGCCTTGGCATGAGTTTGGTATTATCAGCCTTGCTAAAGGTATAGAACAGGTATCTCAAAATCCACATCTTCCTATCTAGGCCCAGATCCTACCATCAAGATACTTGTGGAGCAACACTTGGGCAATCTTGCTGCTCTGCAACTTGTGGTTTGTCACTCTGAGGCAGGAGCTCCATCTGAACCTCCAGATAATCAGCATGGCAGTAGATTCACCACCGATTCATCCTGTTTTATTAACCCTGTAGCTGTCAAATCCACTGCTGTAGGAGACTCCTGAATGGCTTGCTGAGGAACTTGGTCCCAAACTAATGAGAAACAATTAACATTTTTTGGCTGATTGCTCTTCCCTTGTACTAGTTTTAGTTGTAGAGGCCCCTCACATCTCTTCAGCAAGATGAAGCATTCCCATCTAAATTCCATCCCTGAGAGCAAACTGTTCCCTCCCTTGCATGCTTCTGTTACTCCTGCTGCATTTTTTGGGAGCTGCACTGCAGATGTTTAAAAATCAAGACAGATCTTTCCTTGCCCAAGTCAGCGTCCAGCTGCGTTAACTGTGCCTCCATGTGAGGATGGAAACTCCACAACCTCTTGGGCAACCTGCTCAATGATATTTACAGAAGTTTTTTCTGACATTTACACAGCATTTTCATGTTTTAGGTTGTGTCCACTGCCTCCCAGTCTTTCCTAGGCACCAGAGCAGAGCCTGGCTCCTCTTCTCAACTCTTCCCATTGAGCAGGTCCCCTGAGCCTCTTCTGGGCTGCACAGCCCAACTCACTCAACCTCCCCTCAGATGACAGATGCTGCTAGCCCATGACTTATCTAAATTTCTTTGTATCTTTAAAACTTCTCCATGCCCTTTGTTTTACTTCAGCTGCTCATTTAATTTCCTTTAACTTCTTGATTTTTCTTCTTCCCACTTATTAAACACTACTAGAGTGGAGAGGATTCAGGTTTTTCTAGAGGAAGGTCTATAAATATAAAGAATTTGGGAACATGCCAGTAATGTAAGTAAAGTAATCTGAAGTAAATTTTGGGTGCTGCTTACCAAACCTCAGTATGGTTTGGTGGGCACCATTTTCAATTGCTGATGGCATATACGGTTCAACCTTTTACATCACCACAGGATTTCACAGCCTCCACGTAATCATTAAGAGTTGTGTCTTGCCTTGAAAGGCTTTCCTTCCTTCGAATTTTTCAAAAGCAGAAACTTAAGGTAAATTTAAAAAGTTTTATTTAACTATGTCCCACTGGAATGCTTCACAGCTTATACCAGTAACTTCAGTAGCAGAAATCTCCCAACTCTGTGATGATCTTTTTGCCCTTGCAGCTCCTGCACCTCAGAAAGCATTTCATAGCCAGTGTCACCTCTGCTCACAGCAAAGTTTGTCCTACTCAGGACTTTTTACCCATAATAATCCTACAGTGCATTTCAGTATCAAATTCATCTGCCTTTATGGTTTCTTTAACTCCACTCTTACAATGGTGTGGTCTATTCTGCCACTTCCATACAGGCCAGGTCTTTTCACTGCAATATCTTCTTAGTTAAATTCCAGTCATCTGGTTTTGATCAGCTGGACAAACCAGTATCCTGCATGTTCCCACCTCCATTTTCAGCACTGGCAAATTGAATTTTAGCCTCACTGCTTTCTGCAGAATTTCATTTAGGTTGTTCATGCTCTTCCCAAACTTTCAAGTTATATACTGTTCTTTTTTCTAAAACTTTTATAATCTTGTTTTAGAGGACATGGCACTCAGACACTCAGATCTATGTATCACTCCACATATCTTGGGTTTTTCCCCAGCTTTACTCCAAATGCCCCTTCTCTTCCCTGGTTCCAATACCAGCAGGCTAGCTCTGGATTGGTTTAGAGGAAACTCTCCATTTCTTTCCCCAAAGTTTCCTAACTCCAAATAAACTGAAGTCCCTTTCTCAACATACTGTAACCCATGTGCTGATACTCAGCATTTCTATCCATATGAGTTTCCTGGACAATGGCCAGGGTCTTGGATTGGTGTCTCACCACTGGAACTCAGACTAACAAGCTACTGTTCAGCAACCCTCAAAGACGAGCACCTGGAGGAATTACCTGTGTCTCATACACTCCCTCGATGTCTGGAGCAGAGAGGTCTGCATTGATTTCGTTGATGTGCTCTTGGTACATGTCTTCAGGAACAGAGTATTCGTACAAGTTGTAAACTAAGTTTGAGCGGGGAAGGATCCTGTTTACCTGCCAAGGTAAGGGACAGGATTATTGGGACATCCTGTCACATGGAGCCAGGCTCTGAGCCAGGCCAGCTCCTGGTGCTCTCTCCTAAAGAAATCAGTGGGTTAAACTCATGCATGTTACAAACTCCTGTAACAGAGAACTTGATTTCCAGGCAGGCCAGGATTAGCAGAGGGACTAGGGCCTGGATGAGGGATATCCGTGGGGCAGGAAAATGAGGTGTTGCATGGCAGATGTTTGTAACTCCTGGTGAAGTGCCTTACCTAAGTGCAAGCAGCTGCTTCCCTTTCCAGAAGGGGCAAGTCCTCACCTTCCTGTAGGCTGTTCCCTCCTCAGGCTTTGGGATGCGCTGGTTGACATAGAAGACACGGGGGATGTTCAGCTTGATGCAGTGCAGGTCACTCCCTATCACCGCCCAGAGCCGGAACAGCCCAGGCTGGCTGGTCTCAGCAATCTGCAGCACATGGGGCATGAGGTCAGCATTAGCAGATCTAACATGCTAATCAGTGCTTACATCTACACTGCAGAGCACTCTGGTGATCTGCATGGTCAGCTGATGGCTAAAAACAAAGCAGGGGGCTTAGAGAGTCATCAATTTCAGCTCTGAAGTCCCTGTGTCCTGCTACTGTCCCAGAGTATCGTGAAGAAAACTCTGCCTCAGGCTGGCCAACTCCAGGGAATGTCATCCAAGTCACTCTGAAGTCCTGGACCTGCAGCTCTGAGATTTTTCTGGAAGATGAAGTGGGTGACAGGGGCTGGGCTTAGGTGGCCATACATAACAAAGGTTTGTAAAAACACCTGGATGACACCACCCCACCTATTCATTTGCACATTGTCTGCTTCTAGGCACCACTGGAATCCTGTGTCCAATGCTGGGCTCCTCAACACAGGACATGGACATGAGTAAGAGTGAAGGGTCACAAGAAAGAAGGGATCGGAGCATCTTTCATATCAGGAAAGGCTGGCAGTACTGGGACTGTCCATCCCAGAGCAGATAAAGTTCAGAGGGATCTCATCCACATATATATACCCAAAGGGAAGTGCAGAGAGGACAGAACCTGACTCTTCCCAATGGTGTCCAGTGGCAGGACCAGACATCATGGGCACAAAGCAGAATGCAGGGGAGTCCCTCTGCATGTCAGAAACTTTCCCTGAAAAGGTGAACCTGCTCAAGGCTGCCTATGGAAGGTGTGCACTCTCCATCTCTGGAGATATTCCAGGACATGGTCGTGGGACCCCAGCTCTGGGTGGCCCTGACTGAGCAGGATGTGGGACCAGAGAGACATGAAAGCTGCCTCATCCTCAGGTGATGTTTTTGGCATTCTGTGACTGCACAGAGCTGCCTGCAGGCTGAACTAGAGCTGCTCTACCAGCAGATCTACCCACGTATCTGAGAGTCATCAAGAATGACTCTGCAGGCACCTGTTTCCATCCAGAGGTTTGAGTCTGAGGCTCTGCACCCCTCCTGGGCTCCCCAGAGCTTACATGGGGTATTGTCAGGGTTCCTGAACTTCACCGTTTAATCACAGAGTGTAAATGTGAGGCTTGTGCCCAGGCTGCTCTGTGCCAGGTCCCCTCCCTGGTACCTGCACAATCTGCCAGGGCAAGTCCAAGATGCTGCGCGCTGTCCGGCGCAGGTAACTGCTCAGCCCTTTGGAGAAGGCATCACGGACCACTCCTCCACCTGCCACCACCCCACCATCCTCCAGACGCCGCCTCTTCCGCCGTTCCTGCCGCTGCCGAGCCTGCAGCTCCCACTTCTTCTGGTGGAAGCGCAGCCAGACCAGACGCTCTTCCTGAGTTGGGTGACAGGAAGCATGAAATCAGCAAAGGCTTCCCAGCCTCATAACATCACACCGTACAACCTAGCCCTCCAGTCCCCAGTCCCATATCATGTTCCTGCCCCAGCTGCGAAGCCACCCCCCCCCTTTTCTCTATCAGTGGTTGCTTTTCTGTCTCCTGGTTATATTTCTTCTTGGATCCCAGAACCGTGTGTGTGCAGACTGTTTTGGGAAACCCACAGCTTGCTCCTGGAAGCAGAACCCAAGCTGCTTGGATGGATGAGTACAGTCCTGGGATATCTCCTGCACAATCTGCTTCACCTACCTTTGTGGTGCCAAGGGGTGGAGGTGGGCCCAGGATTTCCCGCCAGGACTGGGAAAGCTCCAGATCCTGGGGCAGCTGTTGGCTTTCCTCTGCTGCAGGGATGCGCTTCCGTTTATTTGCAATGGGAACCAGTGGCTGAGGGATCTTGACAGCGCCAAAGTCCTCTATATCACCCACCTGTGAGCTGGGTGTCCCCTCCACAGGCCGGCTGGCAAGAACCTGAGAGAGCAAGGAGAGCAGGAGGATAGAGGCTGCAAGAGAAAAGCCCCAGTGGCATTACCAGCACCTTCCCTTCACCCTCCTTACCTGTTTCTTGCCTTCTGAAACAAAGAGCTCATTGATTTTTTTCTGTTTGTACACATCATTCTTCTCCAGGAGTTTCTTGTGAAGCCAATCAGGGTGTCGGACCCGTGGTACTGGGTTCTTGACCTGCAGAGTAGCTTCAAATTACACTCAGTTCCCCGCACAAATCCTGCCTCCTGTACACCCCCCACCCTGTACCTGCTGCAGGGCTGCAGGAATGGTGATGATTTTCTGGATGGTGCTGCCCAATCTCTCAATGTAGTAGTCCCAGTCCAGGATCTGGGAAGAGGGCAGAGCTTCGGCAGTGAAGAAAGCCAAGCAGAAGGGTCCCCAGACATAGGATCAAACATCCTAGTAGCATCCCCACCCGAGCCCCCTGCTTTGTGAGCACAGGAAGCCAGTGCCCAGGTTGTCTTGAAAAGGACAAGCCCCTGTCCCAGATGTGGGGTCATCTGCAGGGATGCCTCACTCACCGCACGGATGTTGAAGTCCTGCAGTGAGGGGCTCTTCAGCCATTTTCGGAGGTAGTGTTTGCGCACACTGGGCTCGGCTTGGAAGATGGCGAGGGGGATGGCCCTGGGGAAGGCAGGGAATCAATGTCCTAGCACCCCACAGTCTACTCTCCCAGCCTATGGAGATCCTCTAGGCTTCTCTTAAACTCCTGTGAGGCCACTGGGCTGTATGGTGTTATCCACTGCCCTGCTCATGGCCTGTGCCAGATTCAGGTGATCACCTAGACATGTATTGCAACTCCCTCCCTTCCTGCTGCCTGCCCATCCTCTCTTGGTTTCTCCCTGCACTCCCACACTGCAAAGAGCCCTGGCCCCTCCAGGTGGGGTTACCTCTCAGTGACCGGAGACCCTTCTGGTTTCTTGGAAATGATGAAGCGACAGCTCAGCCCCGCATCCTTCACCATCTGGTCGCCCAAAAACTCTGCCAGGCGCTTGGCAGTGCTGATGGAGGTGGACTTCTGCTCCCCGTAGTCCTCCAGTTTGCGTGACATGGACCGGTTCTCTGAGATGAGCTCAAACAGCTCTGAATCAGGCATGTTGGCAGCCTGAAAGACAGGAAAAAGCCCAAAGTTAGCAAGAAATAATGATCAAACTTTTTTGCTGTCAGGAACAAGGAGCACCACACACAGCTAATGTCTCACTTTACAGGGAGCCTGGGAATTGCGTCCTGGTGCAGCTGCCAGTGGGATATATAAAAAAAAGGGTGTGTGGGTTTCAGGCTGCACCAGTTTGTGCCACAGCTGGGCTGTGGCAGCACAGGTTTGTGTTGTACATTCGAAGTTAGGCTCACCAAGAATTTGTTGTAAAACAAATCAGAAAATGAAAGGATCAGAAAATGTAAAGCATCAGAAAATGAAGGACTGTAGAGGATTAGAACTAAACATGTTGTCTCAAACATTCTGAGTATTGCTACAGGAAAGGAATGACTGGAGGAGAGGGTCCCACAGAGGTGTGGCAGTGCTGTTCTGAGCCAATTCCCTGCCACACCTTAATACTCATGCTTAGCCCCCTCTCCAACATCCATCCAGGAGAAGGGCTGGCTGTGTGTGAAAGGAAGCAAATAGGTCCCCTCTCTCCTTTCCTTTTCTCCTCTTTGTCTTCCACTTTCTTTGTCTCATTGTTTGTCCCAGCTCTGGACCATCCATGTGGCATGACCAAAGGAAGACCAACACAGATTTAAGGACTGGTGACACTCTTAGTTTTCTTCCCTTGCTTTGCCTGAGCAAATCAAGGCCATCATATTCTACTTCATACTTTGTATTGAACCATATTGTGGGAGTAGGGATCTTGTGTAAAGGTGTGTTGTGGCTTGTTAGCCAGGACCTTTGACTACTGGTGTTGTGGCTCATGTGGCAGCACCTTTGTGTGATGGTGTGTTGTAGCTTATTAGCCAGTACCCTTGAATACTGGTGATCTATTGCAGCTTGTGAGCCAGTGCCTTTTGAGGCACATGTAGTGGGAGTGGAGAACTTACTGAAGTGTTCTGTACAAAATTAGGGCTCATTTGCTTCCACTCTTGTGGAAGTCTATTGTAAGAATTGGCTTGTTGACTACCACCTTTTGCATTTAAGCAGTGGGCTGGTTGCTGGAGTAACAGCAACTACAATAAAACATAAAGCGTTCCTGACATGTGACTGGTGTCTCTGTTCAACCTGATGAGAATTTATGATGAACATCAAGCCTCCAGACCAGTAGGTCATGACAAGGACCCAGTTACACTCTTGTTCCCTCCCACACCCTTGTCTCATAGAATCACAGAATCATTCTGGTTGAAAAGCCCTCTAATATTACCAAGTCAAATCATTCCCCCAGCAGTGTGAAAGCTGCCGCTAACCCATGTATCCAAGTGTCACATCCACACAGCTTTTAAATTCCTCCAGGGATAGGGACTCCACCACTGCCATGGGCATCCTGTGCCAGAGCTGGACTATCCTTTTGGAGATGAAATTTTCTCTATTACTCAACCCAAACCTCTCCTGCTGCAATTTGAGGCTGTTTCCTCTAATCCTGTCACTTGTTCCCTGGGAGAAGTGCCCAACTCCCTCCTGGTTCCACCCTACTGTCAGGGAGTTGTAGAGTAAGAATGTCCTCCTGAACCTCCTTTCCTTTCCTCCAGGCTGAGCCCCCACAGCTGCTCCTCATCAGACTTGCAGTCCAGCCACTTCCACACCTCTTTCGCCTTCTCTGGACATGCCCCATTCCCTCAATGTCTTTCTTGTCACGAGGGGACAAAAACTGACCCCAGGGTTCAAGGTGCCTCACCAGTGTCCAGCACAGGGGGATGGTCACTCTCGTGGTCCTGTTGGCCACGCTATGGCTGGTACAGGCCAGGTTCCATTGCCCTTCTTGTCTACCTGGGCATGTGTTTAGCCACTGTCGATCAGCACCCCCAGATCCTTTCCTGTAAGGCACCTTTCCAGACCCTCTGTCCCCAGCATGGAGCATTCCATGGGGTTGTTGTGCTGGATTTGGCACTTGACCTTGTTGAACCTCACACCACTGGCCTTGGCCCATGGATCCAGCCTGTCCAGATCCCTCTGCAGAGCTTTCTGCCTTCCAGCAGATGCACACTCCCACCCAGCTCAGTGTCATGTGTGAAGTGACTGAGGGTGAAAGACATACAGGGGACCACTAACTCTGTGCAAGCAGTCTACCCTCCCAAAATGCCCAACCAGCTCAGATGTTCCTTCCCAGGCTCCACCTTGGAGCACAGATTTGCTGAGCTGTGCCCACCTTGCTGTAAAGCACATCCAGCCAGTAATCGGCCACCTTGGCCACAGAAGCATAGACCTCCTCCAGGGTGCTGCCTTTCAGAAAGGCTTCGAACACAGATGACTGGAATATCTTCACCAGCTGCAGTTCTCCACGGCGTTTTACCTCAAACCCCTTCAGCTCAGCCAGGGATCCATCTTCATTGAACACAGCATACCTAGGAGAGAGTGTGAATAAACCTGGCCTACACCATGGGACACGTCCCCCAGGGTGCAACTGATATCACTCCTGCCAGGGTGCTTCTCCCCATGCCTTTGTGCCACCATCCAGCATGTTCAAAAGAGCCACAGCAGCACTTGGATAATTTCAAGTATCTAGAGCTTCTCTAGCAACCATTTCACCTTGGTCTGGAAAAGGACATCAGCTCTTGCCCCAGCTCATCCACACCAACTCATCGAACCACAGTGGAAGGCACCTTGAAGATTATGCAGTCCCACCCCCCTGCCATGGGCAGGGACACCCTTCACTAGACCAGGTTGTTTCAAGCCCTGTCCAGCCTGGCCTGGAACACTATGAGGCAGCCAAAGCTTCTCTGGGCAACCTGTGCCAAGGTCTCATCACCCACATAGCCAAGAATTCCTTCCTAATATCTCAGCTAACCCTGCCCTGTGGCAGTGGGAAGCCATTCCCTTGAGTCCTGTCCCTCCCAGCCCTTGTCCAGAGTCCCCCTCCAGCTCTCCTGGAGCCCCTTTAGGCCTTGGCAGGGGCTCTAAGGTCTCTCTGCAGGCTTCCCCTTCTCCAAGTCAACACCCTGGCTCTCCCAGCCTGGCTCCAGAGCAGAGGGGCTCCAACCCTTGGAGCATCTCTATGGACTCCTCTGGACTCAATCCAGCAGCTCCATGTTTTCTTGTGATGAGCATGTCAAACCTTGATGCAGCACTGATGGTGAGGAGTGACCTTAATTGTTGGAGGATTACCTTAACTGCCTGTAATTAAGGGTGGAAGACAAGAGCCCAAGTGGGAAAATGATGTTAGGAAAAGATTTAGAAAGAAAGCAACTAGCAACTCCAGTGCTGGCAGAGGGGTTGAGAGGAAACTGGATGCAGCCATGACACACCTAAGGAACATTCCTCCCTCCTGCCTTTTCTCTTGCATTGTTTTGCCTTTCACCGCCCTGAAAATTATCTGTATGTCTCAAAAAAACCCCCAAAGCACCACTGTGGGAGTGATCACTGAGGAGAGGGGATACTCAAACCTGCTTGGCCAGCCCTTCTCCCACCTGCCCACATTCCCATCAGCACAGCCTTTCCTTCCTCCACCAACCATGGCACCTGCAGTCACCTCCAGGCTGTTGTGCTTGGAGAGTGACCAGGAAATAAATGCCCTTTCTAAGGTCCCTAAACTATAGGAATCCAGAGGCCCTGAAGGGAGTTCTACAAGCACAGCCCCCTCAGAGTTGAGCAACACTTTGACTCCTGCAGAAGGGTCTGAATGCCTGGAGAGGGGCACTGGCAGGGAACGGTGTGTGCTGAACCTCATCCTATTGGGGATTAAGCACAAAGAAGTCCACAGCATATTTTGGAGTCAGACCCAAGACTGTGGGCTGCCACCCAAAATAATGGATGGTACTGCTCTAGCTTACATTTTTGGTTAGGAGGTGGTCATTGAGAAATCAGTGAAGTTTGGGTACAACAATCCTATAATGTGACAGAAATGGCAGAACCAGACCTACTTACAGAGGGAGAGGGAAAGGGAAACACACAGGAGAAGTGTTACTGGTAGTCTGTGAACTCTTGAGAGATAGGAAGGCAGGAACTGCTGAGTTTAAACAGATTAGACTGAATATAAGCAGTATTAGAAATCCTCAGAAGGAAAGTCAATGTTCTGCACACTTCAGAGCCAAACAGGGAGATGTCTGGTCACTATGCTGGAGAAATGTCATTTTGCTGTTATCTGCTAAAATTTACTGCAATAGTAGCTGGATTCAATGATGATGTGAGGTAAGGAATTTGTCATTTAAAGCCGGTGAGTCAAATGCTGCTGGCTCTGGAGACAAGGACCAACATGCCCCACATGCAGAAAGGCAATGGGACCCTTAGTCTGTTAACTCAGGGAAAGAGACAAAATTTCAGCCTTTGAAATCTCACCTTTTCTTCAACTTCTTGCCCTCCTCTTTGGAAGCTGGAAGGATCATGGCCAGGTATGGACCATCCACTTCAAAAAAGATGCTGTTCTCTGAGCGCGTGATATAAGTGAGTGAGGCTGGATCCTGCAGTTCCTGGTACTGGTCATTTGTGAAGCCTTCCTGTGGCACAGCCCCAGAACAGGTTCAATCCACAGTTGTTGGGTCACACCAGGGGATGCCCCCAGGACACACCCTGCCCAAAGGGACACCTGAGCACCCATCTGGGAGCTACAGCACAATTTAGGACTCAAAAGTTGAAACACTTGTCCTGCCTGTTGAGAAGAAAAACGCTTTGGACTATAAAATGATACTTTCTTGTCTTAGAGAGCCTGGAGTGAGCAGAGGATAGGTTTAGACCTTGCGCTGGACTCCCTACCTGCAGAGGTAAGCATGCATCTAACCTGGCCTCTTACAGACTCCCCCTCTCTGATGGGGAAAATTGAGCCTCTTTCTCCACTCAGATGCTCTCCAGGGCCATCACCCCTGACATCTCCTTCACTACACAGGGAGTAGAGATGGAAGAGGGGCTCTCCCCACTCATCAACGCTCCATCTCCTTTTCCTAGGCTACAGAGCTGGCTGGACTCACCTTTACCAGGATGTTCAGCATGGCACCTGGGTAAGAGATGGTCACCTTTGGCTTCTTGATATTGGTTGACTTGATGATGAAGTTCTCTGGGAAGCTATTGGGAAGAACACACCAAATCCCATCGGTGTCCAGTTCTAGAGGTCTCCTAAGGAAAGAAGGAAGGAAGGAAGGAAGGAAGGCAGGCAGAAGGCAGGAAGGAAGGCAGGAAGGAAGGAAGGAAGGAAGGAAGGAAGGAAGGCCACTGTCAGGAGCAGAATGGATGAGAGGTGAAGATCACCTCTATGTCCCCCATGACGACAGCAGCAGCCTGTTGCATCCATTCTCTTCCCATCTGCAAAGCAAACCCTCAAATACAATAGCAGTGTCAGGAACCTGAATGCTCATAGAATCAGAGAATCACAGAGCAGTTGAGGTTGGAAGGTAGCTTAAAGCTCATCTCATACCAACAACTGCTTGTCATGGGCAGGGACATCTTCCCCTAGACCAGGTTACTCCAAGCCCTGTCTAACCTGGCCTTGAAACACTTTCAGGGATGGGGCATCCACAGCTTCTCTGGGCAACCTATGCAGAGAAGAGTTTCTTCCCAGTATTTCATCTAACCCTGCCCTCTGCCACTGGGAAGCCATTCCCCCTTGTCCCACCATTCTTGGCCATTGCCCAAAATCTGTCTCCACCTTTCTCGGAGTCTCTTTAAGCACTTAAAGGGGCTCTAAGTTCTCCCTGGAGCCTTCTCTTCTCCAGGATGAAAACCCTCAGCTTTCTCAACCCTTCCTCATAGGAAATGTGTTCCATCCCTCTGAAAACTCGAGTGTTTAACATGGTCCCACATCTGTCCTAGATGCAGACAGACCTTCTTCAACTCGGCACACACTCACCCAATCTGCTCAATCAGCTCTCTGGCCTGGGTGATGATATTTGCCCCTGTGAAACAGACAATGCCAGCCATTTCCATGGAGTACCAGCGAGCTCTGTGAGCAGAGGAGACACAGTTAAAAGCATGCCATGCTCCCTCCAAAACTCAGCTATGGAAAGGCAGGAGGATCTCCAGGGGAAGAAGGGCAAGAAACACAACGCTGGGCCTTGGAACATTGCTCTCCTATGAAAGTCTCTACTTATGATGCTCCAGAAAAGCTGAAAACCCACTAGCAGTCAAGATTCCAATCATTTAATGTCTGGTAAGAGTCTCCAGGATAAGGAGTAATGGGTAGAAGCAAGAGAAGAGTGTTACAGGCAGGACCTACTCTCATCTTGGTGCTTCAGGAAGCAACCAGGGCAACCCTAGCTTCCAAAGGTCTTCTCTAGAGGATCCTGGATGGCCCAGGGGAGACTTACCCTTTCCGCATGACATATCCATAGAAGGAGTTGAGGATGCACTTGTGGGCCAGCTGCAGGGAGTCATACAGAATCTCCATGTTCTTGCAGCGTTTCACTTCAGAGGCATCTCCTGTCTCCACTGCTGCAGACAGTTTCTTCTTCCACACCTGCATGCCAAGGGCAGAGTCAGGACAATTCCACATATCACTACTGGTGGCATCCAACTGGTTTCCACTCAATCCCAGTATAGCATTGCAGCTCTACAGGAATTTCTTTGCTAAAGATCAGCACCATGAGTCAAACAACCCATTTTCTTTTTGCAGCACAGGAGGGCTTGGCCAGAGGCACTTTGTCACTTGTCAGAAGAGACTTGCAGCTCCCATAATTGATCGGAATTCAACCAGCACCAACTGTGCTTCACCCTATGTGTGGGGGGAAGAACTCAATACACTGCCTGCTGCAGTGATGCCTGGCTGACAGCAGAACCACCAGTGTAGGAAAAGTCTCTGTCAGCCCTGGGAATCATGGCAAAAGAGGCAGCTGGGAGGAACTGCAAAGCAAGAGGCTCTTTAATTAACTCTGCCGGACATAGAGCCTCAGAGCCTCCTAGCATAGTTTGGGTTGGAAGGGACCTCAAAGCTCATCTCATCCCACCCCCTGCCTTGGGCAGGGACACCTTTTACTAGACCAGGTTGCTTTAAGTCCCATCCAACCCAAGTGGCCTTGGACACTTTGAGGGGTGGGGCAGCCACAGCTTCTCTGGTCAACCTCTGCCAGCACCTTACTTCCCTCACAGCACAGAATTTCTTCCCAATAACTAATACAACCTAGCTCTCTAACAGTGGGAAGCCAACAGGGTAATCCTATGAGGTTTTCAGCAAGGGACAAGAGGTCTCCAGGCTTGGCAAGACCATTTGACCAGCACCCAAGCTTGGTACCTTGTGCAGCCCCTTGAACTCATATCGGCGGTCCCGGAATGCTCGCACCGTGTCCACGTAGAAAGAGTTTTCTCGTTGGCAGATGGTGGTGACTCGCTCCTCTACCTTGGTGACATGAATCTTCTTGTACGCCTTGCGGCAGTAATCTGGTCAAGGAAGGAGGCAGAGGGACATTCTCAGGGATGGGTGCTGTGCCACAGAGGGATGAGCAGAGTAAGGGTAGGGAGGCAGCTAAGCATTAGGGATGGGTGAGTGGCGGACAGTCCTACTGCAAAGGAGAGGAAGATCCCAGTATGGAAAGATGCAGCATCTCTTTATGGAAGTGGAGGGCAAGGTGGACAACAAACTAATCATATGGCCCACCTACAAACCAGGCTCTGCCCCCAGCCAGGATGCTGGACAGCATCCCTCCAGGTGATGTTTCCCTTTCATTAACTGGCTTTATTTAGCAGCCTTACAAAAAAATGTAGCCATTCATATTTCAGCTGAAATCTGTGGCTCTCCAAGACAAAGGGAAACACTGACAGAGATACCAGTGGCCTGGCTCCTCTTAGGAAGCACACATGAGTCTCTTGAGATCCTGGAGAACTTCTGAGACCAACCTGACCTCACCCCACAGCCCTAGGAGGGGTCACTACTGCTGAACACCACTCACAGTCCAGGTTGCAAAACACTGCCAGGATCATGACCTTGACTCATTTTCTTACCTGCCAGGCGCTTTTTTTCATACTTGGCTTGTTCTTCCCGAGAGAGCTCATGGAAGGCACGGGGTGGTCCATCAGGGAACAAGGGAGGGAACTTCTCCGACTCCAGCTGCTGCTGGATGCGGTGGTACTCACTGCGGTTGGCAGGCACTGCAGAGGAGGGCAGTCATCAGTCTCTCAGCAGAGAAGCAGGAATTTGGCTTCATCACTGTGGGCTGGACTACATGGTCCTTCCTGTACTTACTGAACTCTCCTCTCCACTGCCATGTCATCCGGCGCTGACAGTTGGCACCCGGCTTGTTGAAATCACAGGCAGCACATGTGGCCTCATCTACCATGGCCGAGGGCTGGATGCAGTAACAGACACACAAGTGTTAGAGGGGCCAGGTACTCAAATGACAACTCATGCTAGAACAGGTGCAGAGTGGCAGGAGAGCCAGGTCTGAACATCTGAGATGGTACTCAGTGAGTTCCTCTTTGCAGAACCTTTCAGGAGCACAAGCCCCTCAAAACAACAGCTGGGTTTTTGGGAAGAATTCTAACCGAAGCTGTAGCTGAGTCTCTGAAGACCTGGCCATTCAGAGAAGGACAACAGAGATGGGGAAGGGGCTGGAGCACAAGTCTGATGAAGAACAGCTGAGGAAGCTGGGGGGCTCAGCCTGGAGAAAAGTAGGCTCAGGGAGGAACTTCTTGTTCCTACAACTACCTGATAGAAGGGAGTGGGGTCAGGCTCTGCTCCCACAAAACAGGTGAGAAAACAGGTTCAAGTCATGGCAGAAGAGGTTTAGGCTGGATATTAAGGAAAAATCTTTTACTGACACTGGCATAGGCTGCCCAGAGTGGCATTGTCCTGAAAGTATTTAAAAGCCATGTGGATGTGCCACTTGGGGACATAGGTTAGTGGTGGCCTTGGCAATGCTGGCAGAATGGTTGGACTCAATGGTCTTAGAGGGCTTTTCAACCAAAATAATTCCGTGATTCCACAATTCCACAGCAGCTTGACCAAATTTCATACCCAGTCTTATCTGCTTCCCCTGCTCTGCACAGAAAGTTAAGCCCTTGCTTTTAAGGGAATCCAGGGGGACCATCAAGGTTATCTGGAAGTCAGATTAGGAGAGAAAAGATTGATGTTACCCACCTGCAATCTGTTAGTCAGAATGATGTTGGGGTACATGGCCCCCACATCCAGGTGATAGATAAGAGGACACTCAATTCTGTTGGGAACATCCTTCAGAGAATTCAGTTTAGCCTTGATTTCATCACAAACCTGTGGTGAGATAAACAGAAGTGAAACTAGGGCAGGAAGGAATTAATGAGTCAAATACTTTTTGATTTTGGTTCTCCTTCACGGGGACACTTGCCACAGGCTCTGGGGATGAATCTAAAGGACCAAAGGAGCAGATCAGGGACTCCCTGACCACCAGTGCTTTAGGTTTTCATGTGGACCTCCAGGGTAAGCTTTTCTGTAGCAATACCTGGCAAGTTGGAGCAGCTGCTTTCTAAATATGACTTGATTGAGGACCTTTTCAGTGCAAATGAGTTAATGGAGACAACAGCAAAGACCAGAGGTTTCCAGTCTAGTGCTGCCCTCCAAGAAATTCCAGATTTGGATTTGGAGAGAGGCAACCTGCACTTTTGTAGCTGATAAGAATTGGGGAACAAGAGGAACAAGAGATATGGGATATCTGAGGGGTCTGCCTTCTCCCTAAATTCTTCCCTAGCTCTCTCAGACCTTTGGTCCTGATTGAACCTGCGAAGGGAAAATCAGGGGCTGCATTCCTCAGATGGGGCAGAGACCCTGATCCCCAGGCTGGGCTGCAGGACTCAGCCTGTGGATGGGCTTCTTAATATCTCTTTGTAGAGCATAAACCAAACCCAAATAAGCATTTTATAGCTGTAGTCCTAGTTTCCTGCCCAGCTCAGCCATGCTGCAGGTGCTGTACCTCCTGGAAGTTGGTGACCTGATCCAAGGGCAGACCCTCCTCTTCCTCGATGGCGTGCTGCAGGGTCTTCTCCACATGCTGCACCAGAAAGTCGAAGGCAGCAGGATTCTACAGGGACATGGAGATGGCAGTGAGGACATAGGCAGCTGTTCCTGGCTGCAGACTAGCAGCTTCTGCCCTGCACCCCTGTCCCTGCTTGGCTTGGGGACCTCTAAGCTGTAAGGGACATGTTGAGGCACTGAGGGAGGTGATGGAGGTAGCAGAAACAGGTAAAAAACCCTCAGGAAGGGTTCAGAAGAACTCCACTTGGGAGAGGATAGGACCCCAAGCAACAAAGGCAGAACTTCCAAGAACCACTGGCTGAAAAACAAACCCAAAACCCTACTTCACCACCATCCCCTGCTGTCAACAAGCTCTGGATTTCTTGCTCTCCCAGTGAAGCATAGATGGCCACTTAGAGAACTCCTCCCATCCTATCCCAGCCCAGCTTCAGGTAGCAAGGGTCTCCTGGAGGCTGCCAAGCACTGGAACAGGCTGTTGAGGCCAGTGGTGAAATCATCATCCTGGAGGTGATCAGAAGACATGCAGACATGGCACTTAGGGACATGGTTTAGTGGTGGCCTTGACAATGCTGGATTAACAGTTGGACTTGGCAACCTTAAAAGAGCTTTTCCAACCTTACTGATTTCTGTGATTCTAGGTGCTGTCCTGGAAGCCCAGCAGGTATACACTGCAGATGCCAACAACAATGGAAATGCTATCCCTCCCCACCACGCTGCTCCACAAGGCCAGGGACTGGCTGCTGGCCCATTACCATTTTGAAGCGGCAGGGAATGTCACTGCGGAAGACCCCAGATTCCAGTGCTTCCACGTGGCCTCCCACATAGGTCTCTGAATCCAGCACATGTCCATCTTCTGTAAGTTTGTTGAATTCCTGCTCCTGCTTGTTGGGGAAGATGATGTTGGCATGGTAGGCCTGAACCATCAGTAGTGCCTCGCACAGTGTCCCAGATCCTTTTCTTAACACCTGCACATGAGAAACCAAAGCTCATTTCAAATTCAAAAACACTAGATTTAGATATCAAGAGGAAATTTTTCCCTGTAGGGTTGGTGAGGCACTGGACTGGCACAGGTTTCCCAGAGAAGCTGTGGCAGCACCACTTCTGGAAGTGTTCCAGGCCAGGCTGGACAGGGCTTGGAGCAATCTGGTGTATTGGAAGGTGCCCCTGCCCTTGACAGGAGGGTGGACAAGATTATCTTGAAGATCTCTTCCAACTCAAACCAGTCTGTGATTCTGTAGAAATGCTGTCCCACCACTGGCAAGACTGGACTGTCATACAATGAGCTGAACAGCTTCAGCTGGTGACACATCTGCAACACCACTCCATCAAGTGCCTTTGTCACTCAACCAGGTGGGAACAGACTGACATCTTCTACACGTTTAGCATTGACAGCTTCCTCATCATCTTCCCTACAGCTGACAACAGCCATCAGGAGACCCAACTTTGCATGGCCACAACTGCAAGTGAACTTGGCTGAGCATGGAGCATCAGCCATACTTTCTTGCTCCAGCCCTGCACTGCCAAATCTCAGGTATCTTCTTAGAGAAGCTTGTCTCCAAACACCCCACGGCTGTAGGAAAAAGGAGTAGCCTCTAAATCCACCCTCCCTTCCTGCCACACATGCAGAGTGTCTAGGCAGTGGGAATCAGATCTATGGCCACAGCATCCCTGCAGCGTGGGAATTATGGTACTTCACCCAGGAAAGAGTTTGGGAAAGCAGTCACCTCATCAGGCTCCATGGGAATGATGGTACACAAGGCGAAAATGAAGGGATGCACGTACTTCATATACATGTAGTAAGTAGCAACAGCATCGGACACTGAGTAGGTGGCCAGGGTCTGTCAAGGAACAAGAGAAGCAAATGAATCCAATCCCATGTGACAGAGTGGCTCAATGACAATGATCTTTCATTGTTTCCTGATATACATTCTCCTATCAGCAGGAAGAAGGAAGAGGTATATTTCTCAATAGGCTAGGTTGTAAAGAATAATGTGTTTGCTTCTGAGGCTATCTTACTTTAGTTCTAATCAAACAGCAACATGTCAGCTCTAACTGAGAAGGAACAGGGAAGATGAGCTGAAGGCACAGAATCTGCCCAGTTTGAGTCTCAGGAAGCTGCTAAAGGGCTCAGCAGAACCCCCTGCCTGTGACACCTGGAGCACTAACCCTCTCCTGTTCCCCTAGGTTGTCTCAGTTCTTTGTGGTGTTTCTGATTTCAGTGGTGCTTTTCACCCCACACTGATGTAAATAAATACAGATAATGTACAGTGCAATGCCAGGGCCAGAACCACTTCAGGGGAATCCTGCTCCTTCTCCCTGTGAGCTCTAAGGCATTGGAAACTGGGGAGACAGATTCTGTAATTTTCTCAAAATCCAGACTCAGTCATAGTGCAGTTGCCCTAGGCATGTTTTCCTACAGAGCACAGGGAGGGAATACCTGAGGCTCCTCTGTGGCCATACGGCACATCTCCTCAGGGTCCAGCTCCACTGGATCGTAACCCAATTTTGCTTTAGCTGCTGCTTTCAGGTTGTGACTTCCCACTGGGAGGTAACTGTCTCTCTTCACCCACCTGGACAGAATCAGGAAGATATCAGTTTGTGCAGAGAAACCAGCCATGACCTTCAAAACAGGATCAAGATTGTGAAGGGAACCTCAACTACCATGGGGATCTCTCACCAAGGACAGCCTAGCATCCAGGAATAGTGGGGTACAAGGCTGTCCAACTTTAGCTAGCCCAACCAGAACGATCCCCACTGTCCATCTCACCACGACTGCTCATAATTTCTACCCTCCAGTTCTCTCAGTGGCTTTAAGATAAATATTTCACCACTGAAGACCCACCTGCAAGAACTGCAAGGACATCCAGCTGTGCTCCAAAGCCCAGACTGCTCCAGGGGGGAAAACCCATATAAAACCCCAAAGTTCTGTCTCTCCCATGTGTCTTTTCCTCTTCCCTCTGTGTCAGGAGGCTGGTAGGTGAGGCTATAGTCCCTTTCCCTGCTCCAATGGTCAGATCTTAACCCACTCCCTCTCCCTTTCTCTGTCATCTCAAATCAGTCATCAAACGCCCAAGCTGCAGGGTAAGAGCACCCTGGGAGGTGCTCAGGGGAAGACTTGGCAGCTCCTGCGGGATGCAGCATGCCACGTGGAAGAAGATAACACAGAAATGGATTATCACACAGCTGAAGAAGGTGACACAATGCTTCCAACAGACAGAATGCGAGAACAGTAATCAAATACAACCATAGGTATTTTATCTGAACTGAAGAGATAAGGACATAGCTATGTAGTAGAGCGGCAGCATTCGGTACCTCAGACAGTCCATGTGGATGCACTGGGATGCTTTGTACTCTCCCTGGCTATCCTTCTGAAACCCAATTTCCTGATACATATTAATTCCATGAGCTGCTGCTCTTGCTTCCACAAAAGGCCTGGGGAAAGAAGCAGCATGGTAGTATAGAAGAAGTATGGTAGTATATCAGTATATACTACTGGTATGCTAACTAATCAAGTGGAAAATGGCATTTCTGGGGTTATATTGGACAGACATATGATATCTAAATCTGATGCATTGGCTAAAGCCACCCAGACATTTGTTTTAGGTTGTCTAACTGGCGAATTTGCACTACTAAAAGCAAGTGAAGCGAAAAAGCATAAATATAACATTTGATTCAACCCCATATTTCCCTTAAACTATTAATAAACAAAGGAATGCTACAACACTACTGATCTCCAAACATTGGTCTTTGGCTGATTGACAGGTAAGGTTGCATTGCTGAAGGCAAACAAAATAAGATATGAACATGATACCTGATTTAACTTCATGTTTTTTCTTTGGTTATATTTTTTGATTTAAGGCACTTTCTTTTTCATTCTTAATTTCCAAGCGAATCTTTTAGCACATTCTTTTTTTGGTTTTTTTTTTTTCCAAATTTGTTCTGGTACCAACCAAATATAAGGCACTAAATTGTTTTGTTTGCACTCAACTCTGCAAATTTGAATCTCTTTTGATTCTCTCAAAAATTCTCTTCTACATTCCTCCCTAAGAATAGGAAGAAGGAGCAGAACGGCTATTTTCCTGCGTCTCCAACAACAGTTCCATGACCACTTTGTTCCAAATTGCCTAAATAATTTTTCTTGTGATTCGTTCAGGTATCTGGTCACAGGGAAAACTTCCTGCAGAACAAGTAGACACATCATTCCTGCAAGTGTTCAAGGCCAGGTGGGACTTGAAACAACCTGCTCTAGTGAAAGGTTTCCCTAAAGAATTTTTCTTGTGATTTATCCGTGTATCTCATCACAGGGAAAACTTCCTGCAGGACAAGTAGACACATCACTCCTGCAAGTGGTGAAGGCCAGGTGGGACTTGAAACAATCTGCTCTAGTGGAAGGTGTCTCTGGTCATGGCAGTGAGGTTGGAACAAGATGATTTTTTTAAGGTCTCTTCCAACCCAAACCATTTTGTGGTTCAAGAGGCAAACCTACTTGCTTGTATCCTACATCTGGAGGTGGAGGTGTGTGGTCCCTCTCCTCCCGCTTCCCCAGACTTGTCTGCGTACCTCTTCCAATATCCTCCAGGTCTCTTTTCACTCTCTCCCTCTCTCTCACGACTGAGCTCATCCATATGCTGACATTCCCACATTGCCAGGGGTTTAAAAGCAGCTCAGGCAAGTGGAAGGGACTCTTCAGAAAGTCCTTCTGCCAAGCCAATAACCACAGGATTTGGTGAGGTGCAGAACATGGCTGCTCCACATGTGGCCACATGGCCTGCCCACACTGTCTGAGCTATGGAAGGATGTTGAGGATGGAACCTGACCTTGCCCTCTAGCTCAGGGGATACCTTGCCAGTTTAGTCATCATCCCTGATCTTACCAGTCAAAGAAGTCTCCATTGTATGTGACAATGATGGTGGGTTTGGTCTCCTGGACATGTTCAAACCATCTCTGGATTAAATGAGCCTAGAATGAAACAGAAAAGACATGTATTTTAAGGAACTTCATCTCCTCCACAGGGAGGTGGTGGATACCACAAAGTTTGTTCCACCCTTCCCCTTTCCTCTGCACCTAGCCCAAACCTGATCTCTCTTACCCTTATTCCCAAGAAACAAAAGCACATGCAGCCCTGCTGGACTTACTGTGTTCCCCAGCGAGGCAATCTGCCAGAGAATGAGAATGAGGTCTCTGGATAAGAAAAGCTCCAGGCAGGTAAAACTCTGCAGAGCAGAACTGACTTACCTCATCTGGCTCGTTAAAGACACAAAATGGACCCTCATACTCTGGCTTGGGAGTAAACTCAAAGTCTTCAATGTTCTCTGAGACAATCTCCCTGTTTGTGATCAGGTAGCCCTGAGGAAGTGACAAGGAGGCAGTGAGGAGGACTGGGGTTGCAGACAACTCAAAAATGCTGTCCAAACAATGGGATGCTTTCATCTTGAAAGCCAGAGCTTCTGTCAAGGGAGAATAACATTTTGGGAGTCATCCATTCAAGCACCACTGACCATCAGACAAGGAAACCATGGAGAGACAACGTGGGACACCAGTGTTGTCGTTCTCCTGCAGAGGAGCAACAGCAACCTGGGCTGGGTTCCACAAAACTTGGCATCCTGTACACTCAGACTTTAATGCCATTCCCACAGCCACACACCATGCAGCTGACAGCATGGTAAGCCTGGAGACAGCAGGATTGGAGGGGAATGCTGGGCTGTTTCCTGGCTTTGCTGCCTAAGCCTGAAGGAAACCACCCTGGTATCCTTACCTGCCCATCAATCATGTAGGAAATCATCATGATCTGGTCTGTGTCTGCATCAGGAAACTTCAGTGGGAGTTTGGTTGTTTCAATATCAAAGGCAAGAACAACAGGATCCTGGGCAGGACCAAATCCATTAGAAAAGATTCCAGAGCTGACTGAAAGGGTGGTTCCCATAAAACCATGCGTTGGTCCAGTAAATGAACCAGAGCATCCCCGTTAATCATTTTAGTGCTCTATCAACCCAAAAATCACTACCCAAGCCCAGCATTTCCCCTGCCACCACAATGTTACACTTGCAGAGTGTCAGACACCAGTCCGTTGGGGCAGACACATCTGCACAGAGGACACTTGCCCAGTGCTCACCGGCCGCTCCACAAGGTCGTCTCGGCGGGTGATTTCAGGGGGGTAGGTGTTGCCCCGGTATCGCACGTTGTACCAGTGAGCCTGTGGAGAGATGAGAGTGGGCAGTGCCATATGGCAGGGCCACATCCCCATGTCACAGCTGTTGGGGATGGAACTATGGCAATCACAGGCAGCCCAGAAGACAGGCTCAAACTATGGCCATGTATTAATCAGGTAGCTTTTCTGTGTTTCATTAACTAAGGAGAAGCCCAGCACAACAGAACTGAGCTCTAGACATGGACTCATTGTCACCAATACTTTTGTAAAGGTGTTGGAGAGGAAAAGCTTTTCCACGCTTCAAGAGTGTGACTGGGAAAGCAAAACTCACCACATTGATCTTCAGGTCGATGGAAAGGCGAACGTGGTAGGGCACATCATACTCCCGCATATCCACGATGTTGTCCATCTGGTTGGCAATTTTTTTGGAGGCTCCTTCCTCATCTGTGCTTAGACTGCCCCCACTCAGAGCACTGCAAGAGCAGAGGGAAACAGCTGCCTTACCCATGTGTCACACAGAATCACTAGGTTGGAAGAGACCTTCAAGATCATTGAGTCCAACCCATTCCCTAACACCTCAATTAGTTGAGTGCCACATCCACTCTTTTCTTAAACACATCCAGGGATGGTGACTCCACCACCTCCCTGGGCAGCCAATTCCAGTACTTTATCACTCTTTCAGTAAAAAAACTTTCCTAACATCCAACCTAAATTTCCCTTGGCACAGTTTAAGACTGTGTCCTCTTGTTCTGTCAGTTGTTGCCTGGAAAAAGAGACCAACCCCCACCTGACTACAATCGTCCTTCAGGTAGTTGTAGAGCGTGATAAGGTCACTGCTGAGTCTCCTTTTCTCCAGGCTAAACAACCCCAGCTCCCTCAATCGTTCTTCATAGGATTTGTGTTCCAAGCCCCTCACCAGCCTTGTTGCTCTCCTCTGGACATGCTCAAGTGTTTCAACATCCTTCCTAAACTGAGGAGCCCAGAACTGGACACAGCACTCAAGGTGCAGCCTCACCAGTGCCAAGTACAGGGGAAGAATGACCTCCCTGCTCCTACTGGCCACATTATTGCTGATACAGGCCAGACTGCTGCTGGCCTTCTTGGCCACCTGGGCACACTGCTGGCTCATGTTCAGCCGGCTGTCGACCAGTACCCCCAGGTCCCTTTCCACCTGGGCACTGTCCAGCCACATTATGCCCAGCCTATAACCTTGCAGGGGGTTGTTGTGGCCAAAATGCAGGATGCAGCACTTGGACTTATTAATCTTCATCTTAATGGATTCTGCCCATCCATCCAACCATTTCAGGTCTCTCTGCAAAGCCCTCCTACCTTCCAAAAGACTGACACATGCTCCCAGCTGTGTCATCTGCAAATTTACTAATGATAGACTGAACATCCTGATCCATGTCATCAATAAAAATATCAAATAGAACTGACCCGAGCATAGATACCTGAGGGGGATCTATGGTGTCCTTGAGGGAAACCACTGGTGACTGGCTGCCAGCTGAATGCAGCACTGTTCACCACCACTCTCTGGGCCCAGCCATGCAGCCAGTTCTTAACCCAGTAAAGAGTGCTCTGGAGAGTGGCTTTGCAAGCTCATCTGCCAGCTCCCGCATCACCCTGGGATGGATCCCATCTGGGCTTATAGATTTATGAATATCCGAGCATCTTAGCAGTTCTCTGACTGCCTCCTCTTGGATAATGGGGGGCCATTTTGCTTGCTGACGCCATCTACCAGCCCAGGAGGGCAGCTGTCCTGAGGATAAGCCGTCTCCCCACTAAAGACTGAGGCAAAGAAGGCATTAAACATCTCTGCCTTCTCCTCATCTGCAGTCACAAAATTCCCTCCCACATCCAGTAGAGAACCGAGGTTGGTCTTACCCTTCCTTTTGTTGTTAATATATTTGTAAAAACATTGTTTATTATCCTTCACAAAAGTTGCCAAACTAAGTACTAACTGAGCTTTGGCATCTCTAATTTTTTTCCTACATGCCTTAGCAACCCCCTTAAATATTTCCTGATATACCTGACCCTCCTTCCAAAGATGATACATCCTCTTTTTATTCCTAAGTTTCTTCAAAACCTCCTTGCCCATCCAGGCTGGATGTTTGCCACGTCGACTCATGTTTGGGCACACATGGACAATCTGCTCCTGTGCCCTAAAGATCTCTGTTTTGAAGCACACCCACCCTTCCTGGACTGCTTTAAGGGCTGCTTCCCAAGGAGCTCTCCAAGTAAGTCTCCTAAACAGGCCAAAGTCTGCCCTCCAGAAGTTTCATTGATGCTCCTCCTTATTTCACCAAATATCAAGAACTATAATTTCAAGATCACTATGCCCCAAACGGCCTCCAAACCACCACACCTCTCACCAGCCCATCTCTACTTGTTAACTACAGGCCTAGTATAGTCCCTCCTCTGGTGTCTGTCTACCAGTGACACCTACTGGCACTGGTGACACTGGCAGCAGGAGTTAGGGATAGGACAGAAATAGAAAATGTTGGATTTTTTCTGTCTTGATCACAACTAGAAGTAAGGTTGCCGATTGCCTCTCTGGATCCTTGCATAGGGAATGGGCAAACTATTTGACAGGCAACCAGAGATACCACCACATCCCATCCCATCATCTCTGGGGCCTCTTAATGTGCAGCACAGAGCTGGAAGAACCACCTTGAAGATGGGAGGCAGAGAGGCATATCAGGGGTCAGACCCAGACAAGACAACAACTCTGAGGCCAGCTGGGAAATAATCAAGAGAGTTTAATTATTAAGTGATGAGGCACTGGCACAGGTTGCCCAGAGAAGCTGTGGTTTCCCCATCCCTGGAAGTGTTCAAGGCCAGGTTGGACAGGGCTTGGAGCAACCCGGTCTAGAGGAAAGTGTCCCTGCTCATTGCAGGTGGGTTGGACTAGATAGCCTTTAGAGGAGCCTTCCAACCCAAACTATTCTATGGTTCTATGAATTATTAACATGAGACACCGACTGAGTCCCCTGCAAGGAGCTCCCACCTTGACAGCATGGTCGTGTAGACATCACTCGCCTGGTCCTGCTCCCTGTTTTTCCTCACAGCAGGAGAGATCTCCTTCCGCACCTTCACCAAGTCCTCCACTGTGTTGAAGGACAGCTTGATATAGTTCCTCTTCAGGCCCACCAAGTGGTTTGGCTGCAAAGCAGGAGAAGAATGGCAGCTCAGGAATGGGCACCATGGGAGAGGGGTGGAAGACAAACGTTTAAGACAGATGGAGGTGGAAGCATAGGCCAAAAGAGAAATGCTGATGGGTAGGACAGTAAAGCACGGAGGAGATTCTGGGGGGTGTGTCAAGAGCACAAGAGCAACACAGCAAGAGCCCTGGTACTTGTACAGGCACCCACAAGTGGGATTTACCCAGGAAAAAAGAGGAAGAATGGGTCATGCATGAGCATCATCCCCCTCCTGCAGTATCCTTCTTTCTCCAACCACTTTAATTCCAGAGATTAATGTCCTGAACACATTGCCTGAAACAGCTGATATGTTCAAGAGGAATGCAATTACTGCTGATAAGCAATTAGCCACAGTAAACACATTTCTGAGGTGCCACAGCACCAGGAGACTTGTGCTTGTCAAGCATGTCAAACATGCTGCTTTCTCTCCCTGCTCATCCCTTCCTAAATGACTAGAGCTGTGCAAGGTCCAAAAAAAAGGCCACAGAGGGATACAGACCAGGTCCAAGTCCTCTTTGGGAACAGTTTCCAGCTTTGCAATCTTCCCTTGGAACTTCTTGGAGAGGAAGGAGGATACTTCCCGCTCGCAGCCCTGTCAAGAGACCCTGGGGCTGAGCAGTGTGTCTCTGTCCTTGGGAGGAGATCATCCCAAAGCAGGCTGCTCAGGGGGTCTTGAGCTCCCCAAGATGCTGTCTCCTTCCCCGGGGAGATCAGCCCTGCCCCTCCTCACCTTCTGGGTGGCAATGTAGAAATAGGGCTTGTAGGGTAGGGCCACCTAGGAAGGAGCAGACAGATGATGGTGACAGGTTCCCTTCTGGGACACCGTACCCACTTGGTCCCCCTCCCCGGTACCCACCTTGAAGCGGCTCCCATCCTCCTGGATGAAGTAGTAGTCCACTGCACTCACTGATCGCCGGTCCTCATCCAGAACCTCCGTCTGCCCATGGACACCCGGACTCAACAAGATCCCTCCATGAGACTATCCCGGGACCGCACCACGGGACCCTTTGCACCCGGGGCTTACCGAAAGTCTCCGTGTGAGACTTCCCTCCCCGTAGGCCCAGGAAATATGGGAAGCCTAGTAAGGACATTGGACCTCGTCCTCCGAGTAGGGCCGGGATCTGTCTGTGGGAACCGCCTCGCTCGGCCCTACCATGGGTCTCCCCAGGGGACTTCCTCCCCCACGCCCTATGTAGGGTATCTCCCTGTGGACTTCTACCACACCCCGGGCTGTGTCGGCGGTCTCCCCATAGCGTCCCTGCACCCAGCCTTATCGGCGATAACTCCGTGGGACTCCCATTCCTGGTACGGCTGGGGTGTCTCCGTGGGAAACCCCTCCCCAGGCCCTATCGGGGATCTCCCCAGAGGATGCCCCGTGCCCCATCTGTTGCCTGCTCGCCTCCCGCCGCACTGGCCCGTACCGGGTGCATGTTGATGAGCCAGCCCGTCCGCTCACCGGGCTCCGCGGGCCGCTCGAAGCCGAACAGTGCGTCCAGCCGGTCCGTGCGCTGTGCCCGCTCCAGGCGCTTGAGTGCAGAGAGCGCGGGGGCATCGTCACGGCCGGACCCCGCGCCGTCCGCCGGCTCCCGGGGCCCGCCTGGCCGCCGCCCCCGCCACGCTGCCTCGGGCTCGGCGCCATCCCGCAGCCCCATCCCGGCCGGCCCAGGCCGCACCTCAACGGCGCCGCGGGAGGAATTTCCCGCGCTGCGCCCGGTTCTCGCGAGAGCAAACCCCTCACGGCGCCGTAAGGCGAGAGCACCAATCAGAATGCGCCCCCGC
>VWYP01010275.1:0-19223 GCA_013400435.1 Pycnonotus jocosus
ATTTCAGCATGTAGGATAAATTCTTTCTGCTGTACTTACATACTGGTTATATAAATAGATATATAAATAAATATATAAATAGAATTTAGTGGCATTTACTATAACAATCAAAATTAGACAACCAGAAACATAGAACAGTCTAAATAATCCCTTTAAAGGAAGGAAAGTATGAATGATGTATTGAAAGAATTATACTTTATTCACAGAAGTCTCTTTGTATGTTGTCTTTTTTACTCAACAATAATCTCATTTTATTTTTGTCTGGTATTTGACAACACTTTTTGAGAACCTTAAGAAAGATGTAGCAAACAAAAATCACACAGGAAATGTTGCAAGATCAGACTGCTTTTAAAGAAGACATTTAGATCAATATATGAGGCACTTCAAAGTGTAAAAAGTGGAAAAAAATTAAAATTATTTAGCCAAAAGAGGGGAGAAGAAACATATAAGTAGAATAGTTGATTTGACTTGACAAATACAGCTAAGAATCTTACTACTACAGCTGGCATTTGCAAAATGAATGAACTGACTCCAGAATGGCTGTTTAAAAGAAACCCCAGCACACCCTGAGCTCAAAGCAGCTGCCACCTCAACTGAGGGCTTCTTGTAGCATATTTATGGTATTTCAGATTTGTAGTAGACTAAGAATAACATTACAATTACTCTATAAAATACAATAATCTCTGAAAACCCAATTTAATTCTGTAGTGTAGAAACACTAATGGGAACATGTTCTTACTCTCTTCCACTGAGGGTCCCCAGATCCTCTAAGATGTATTCAGAAAGCTGAATTACAACTTCTTTTCCAAAGCACTTCAGAATACATTTAAAATACAGTGGTGAAACATCTCTTTGAATGTGTACCTGAACTTTTAAGATGCATACAAATGCATTTTTACATTATAAAAATGCATGCTCATATTGCATATACGCTCATGTTATATATACTTAATACTACATATCTACCAGAAAACTTTGAAGATTCAACAATTGCACACCAAGGACACTTCAACAACAGCAGTACTAGCTGATGCCTCTTTCCAACTATGCCACACTCTCTGTTACTAGCACTGTAAATATAAATGCCCTATGCAGGTAAGGATAAGAGTCCCCTTTGCTCTAGACACACCTGAGAATTGCTCTCAGATGTCTAACATGAAAGACTGCCCCATTTGTAAGAAAACGATGCTTCGGTGTCTGTCAGTTAAACTGGAACTAGCCACCTGGAAGGACAAAATTTAAGAAAAGAGCAATTTACTTATACTCTTCAAAAAGAGAACAGATACACTGTTTAAAGTATGTGTTGGTTACGACTAGGTAAAAAAATTCTCTTGTACAAACAAAAAGCAAAAAGTGGTAACGATGGTAACTGTTTCTTAATCAGATCATAAACAACTTGTAATTTCCTGAGAAGTGTATTGTTTATTTGGGGCAAATACCAGCCTCCAAAATGCCTCTTTCATCTCATCATCTGAAGATCTAACTTCATGGAAGCATGCACACAAATCTAATGCATACAGTTAACTCCTGACTCCTGTCCAAGGCCAGGTAAGTCACATCAGGATGTAAGCTAACTTGGCTTATCCTGAAAGCTTTAATGTATGTCAAGACATCATCTGAACAGCAGAAGTACTGGTAAAACACCCAGAGAAAGAAGAACAAAAGACTACTTCAAACTTGTAACATCTGAACCATAGCATCAAAACAAAAAAGGAGGGGAGAAAAAAGGGGTGGGATCTAATGAATATATATTAGCAACAATTACAAAAGTATTCATGAGGTCATGCTGATTTTGTATAAATACACAATTTATTTATTTTCCCTCAAAGGACACAATCTTTTGAATTACTGGAAGCAATGGGTTCATCTCACAAAACAAAGATAATTGTTTCGACATAACTTACATGGTTGTTTTGAAGGTTCTCCAGTAATGATACGTCACTAAATGTTTTTTCTTCTCCATTTTGTGGGCTGTGCCTGGAAATAATTGAGTAAAAAAGAGATCATTCTTAGCATGATTTTAACAGTTACATATATATACAAATCATCCAAACACAAGTTTTGGGCAGTAGCTGCTACAATAAAGGCTGCAATCATGTATTGTGAGAAAAAGAATTGAAAAAGTACTTGTTTCATATTTCCAAAGTTTATTTAATTTAAAGAAACCTTGGTTTATATAAATACATTTAAATCCAGTAAAGTCACTCTGCTGAATTCAGGTAATGAATGGTGAAATAAAAATACATCCACGATGTAAGACTGAGACTTCTTGTCTTCTGATCTCTAGAATGAGATTATAGAAGGGACACAAGAAATATATATATGCCCAGAAAGATCACATTTCATAAGAAATTAGCAGTTTTGGTATAAATTTCTAAATGTTTGCAGAAAAGCCGGTCTGGAAAGAGGTAAACAAATGAGTTCCAACATCAGAGAAGTCTGCATGCAGAGGGTTTGCTTTCTATTACTTATGATCAAAAAGGAACACATGAAATTGAAAGATAAAGATGACAAAATAATAGTGGTGAAGTAGGGACTTAAGAGATGCAAGGAGGAGATGGTTCTGGAGAAATAAAGTCATACGCTAACATCTCCCAAATTGCACAATATCGTGGCTGAATGTGAGAGTTCAAAAATGCAGACAATTCCAGGAAGATTTGTTACTACGGCTGACTACAGCTTAATACTACAGCTAAGTATTAAGACAATCTAGATGACTTTGAATTTGAGTGAAACAAAACAGTGCTGAGAAGTGAATCCAATTGAAGAATATTTTTTCATTCGGGTCTTGCTTTGGATTACATAATCTTACTAAAGAATAAATACATTTAGTGATTTAAGTTGAAGAATAAACCATACACATCAAAGGCAGTCTAAAGATTCTCTATGAAAACCAAAAGTGAGCTGTTTTAGTCCTGCACTAACTACCATGGAGGAATATAAAATGCAGAACCTCCTCTGTACAGCCATGCAAGAACTACTTTTTCTAACTATAATTAAAGTGAAAAATTTGAAGCATTCTTCTTCACCAAGACTTCTTTTTTAAATGCAAAGCAAATAGATCTTAAAGTGCCACATATTAACACCTTCAGACACATTATATTTGTTTAGAGTCTAAGCTTTAAGCTTTGTTTGCTTAAAGCTTTCTGATATAAATTTTCCAGATTCTCAGTGCTAAAATACAGAAAAATACTTGCAGGAATAAGTTGTAACAAAGTGGAAAACAATTATTTCTAATTAAAAAAAGACAAAAGATTTGGGATTTAGTATATTAGTCATGTTAGGGCTAGAAATGTTACTGGCACAAACAGGTTTTATCAACTGCAATAGATTTACACATCAAGAAATTTCAAGTATCATATTTTTAAGTGTTTCTAATATATTCTTTGCCTATAAAAGGTTTGTTTTCTTTTTTTTTTACTGTTTAGATACTGTTTAGACATCAGTTTATCCATTTCAGATGTGCTTGCAAAGATATTTATGTGAGTTAGTCAAAAACAGTCTTTTTTCAATAATGGCTTATAAGCAATAATGCTTAATTTCATGTAAGCACTGCATTGTTTTAATGACATTAATTGTATGCAGTTAGGCACACTTATGCATCTTTAGGAAGTATTTTTCTTCTCCATCAAATGATGATATTCAGGTCAGGTAAGATTTTGGCGTGTGCATGTGTACAACATTTTATGTGTTGCAGGAGGAATTTTTCAGGGTTTGGGTTTTTTTTAAAATTTAAACAAAGAATTATTAATGCTAATTTTGCAAATTTTTTTTCTTCAAAGGTTTTCAACAAAATATGATGACACATTCTGATTTTGTGTGACATTGTCTTGTCACTTTCAACAAATAAAATGGTGATAATTTAAAGATTGAAAATGACTTTTTTTCTCTGATGTATCTCAGCTTACTTTGAATGGTATTGCAAATATTTAGTTTAAGAAAGTATGATGAAGAAGCGCAAGGCTTCATGTAGATGACAGCAGAAGGGAAGCCAGGACTTTTCTTTTCTCAAGTCCCCATTAAGACATTAATGTTAGTCCCAAGATTATTTGGGTGCTCTGACCTCAGCTGCAGTTAAGAACTATGTAGTGCTAATATTCTAAAACTATCTGTAGTAAGTAAAATAGCAACAATAACATTACATATTTTTCAGTCTCAAATACGGATTTTTTTTCTAAACGTGTTATTGATTATTACTAACATATTACTAACAGTAGAAAAGTGTGATTAAAGTTACCATAGTACCAGATATATAATAAAAGATGAAATTTTCTCTCCAATAAGTAATTTTGAATTGCACCAGGACTGTCAGTAGAGTGACTGCACTATGTCTCAGGGATCCTATTAGAGGTTCTATCTCAGAGTACGCAACCCAACACCATAGAATTTGGATGTGTAAGATGGTCAGTCTGCGTGAATTCAGTACTGAAATAACTTCTGGGCAGTAAACTCTCTCACATTTAGCTCCATCTCTAAATATATTGCTCAGTATTTTTAAACCTGAATCTTCAAGAAACAGCAGAGGCTAAATGATTTTTAGAGCTTACCAATCATCTGAAGGAACACTATAATCCTCAGGCTCAGGACAATGGCTGCGCAAGAAGCAAGGGAAAAATAGAACATGGAGAGGAGAAAGAATCACAAATGCTAAAAAACTGGATCACGTGTTAAAAAAAAGTTGGTTAATAAAACAAAATTACAAAAAGCATCCTGTTTTGCAACTAGTTTGCTAGTGCCTAGACTGCAATGAAAATTGAAAAAATACGGTCCTTCTATCGAGAGTTCATAAACTATAACAAAGTTTTTGCAAGTTTCCCTCAGGCTTTTGTTTGCAACAACATTAAGTAGGGTAAATGATGGCAAAAACATGCATATTGAAGTTGCTTTACAGCAGAAAGCCTGTGGCCTGTGGTATCTCAACTTTATTTTTGTTCCTTTTTGCAAAAAGAGATGTTGTGACAGAAGTGATCCTGTCTCTTATGAGCAACATTTTATAGTCACAAAAAGCTGACTGAGTTGTAGACATTTTCAGGTGTAAGTTTATTTTAACTACAGTATTAATGCACATGTACATATGGACAGGCAGAGGAACACAAATGAAGAATTACATAAAAATACCTACCCATATGCAATTCCTGCTACCGTACACTTCTTAAATTGCATGACATTGCATGTCAGGGTGCCCGTTTTGTCAGAAAATATGTATTTGACCTAAGTGAATGACAAAATCCATTATACATCAACATTCAGCAGTTAGTGACATATCTAGTACATTTCATGACTATCAACATATGAAATATTTTTACCTGTTCTGAAATTTTCAGTTTATAGAGAAAAGCCAACAACAAAAACAATACATAAACCTGGCAGATGCATAGCCTTCATACTCATTTCCAAAGAAATCAATCAACTAAGATGTCAGGACACTTAAGCTTTCTTCAGTGCATGGTGGTGTACTTGACCATCCCTCACTCTGTATTTTGTTGAAGCACAAGAAACTAGTGAAGACCAAGACTTTGCTAGTAAAGCATTAAATTTTGGACAGAAAGCAATATGGTAAGAAAAGTATCTATATGCATTTCTAACTGATCTTTTTGACATAGAAATATCTTCTTAATGTCAAAATGTTAGTAAAAGCACAATGATTCAGAAATGCCAAATTACAGGAGAAGGAGAAATACATTCCTTTCTACTTACTCTAGATCTCCTATTTCCCTAGCACTGTAAACCCTTCAGTTCCAAAAACTACTAGGTAAAGCATTTCAAAATTCAAAGCTGAAGTACCTGAACCTGTGATATTTTAAAGTTTTGTTTAAACTTAATCTCAAGAAAAAAGTTAATTCATGAAGAAATGAGGTCATCTGTGATGAACCAAAAGTTCTGAGTCACAGGTAAACTTCAATTAATTAAAAAATATATTTAATTAAAAAAATAATTCTAAGGATGCTTAATTAGGAATTAACTGCATTTTTCCTGGGACTCATAAAGCTATGTATTAATAAAAATGTTTCTGAGGAACTATGCCTTAGCCAAATCAGCAGTTAGAAGAAATCTTTCTGTGTCAGATATATGCTGCAACTTGTGTATTCTTTTTTTGTGTATGGGCACAGTGGGAAAGTGGGAATTGCAGCTAAGAAAGTTCAACCTTTTTTCCCCAACACCAAAGTTTTGCCTTTCTTAAAACCTGAAGATCTCTTCATTATGTGAAACCCTCATGTACTTCAAAGAAGCCTGCTCTTTTTAGTACAGTCCTTTGGTCTCCCTACAAAAATCTGCACAAATTAAGAATCTGTCGAAAAAATGCAAGAGGAGATCCCAAGAAGCCTGACCAGCTCTTGATGGTGAAGGAGAATTTTATGAGAATCCTAAGAAACGAAGACAAAATCTACTGAAGTCAAAAGGAGAGAATGTGTCTGGGAATGTGAATCACAAACTAGCTGCATAGATAGAAAAAACAGATAGTGTAAAATGAAACAGAAGGAAAGCTAAGATTCAACAAAGACTCTTCCCCACTAGAGGAGCTTGTACTCTCCTTCAAAGCCAGGAAAAGAACAAAATTTTCTGCACATACATATTAAACCCAGCAGGCAAAGGCTCTGTACTCCTCTACATAGACCAGTCATAGAACATGTTAACTTTCAACCAGCTTTTCCAAAAGGCACATCTCTTAAGTATTAGTCCCTAGGACTGTTTTGCTATATGGCCAAAACCAAGTTATTATTTATTTGTTTTGGAAAGCTGGAGACAACTTTTACATTCCCATGCAATAAAGCAAAGATTAGTTATAAAAATTTCTAGGCTAGGAAATGCAAGAACATACATACTTGTGTTCATAATACAATTCAATTAAATGAGCATGTAATTTATTTTCCACAGCAAGAGTTGCTTACCACCAGTGCACCAGAAAGTTTAGCATGCTTTTAAAGCCAGATTGCAAATAGGATTGACTGAAAGAGCAAATACCATGTGTAGTTCTCCTAGAAGCACACCCTCTGCCCCAGGCACACTTGTACTAAGTCATATTCCTAATTATGAACAACATATAACAAGGGATGTCTTGTGACAAGTCAGACTGATTTTACAGTATTAAAAGAGAACTTCAAAGCACAAAGAAGAATTAAGCCCAAATTTCCAGCGTTTACTTCAGCCACGAGCTCCCATTCCATTCACAATGCTCAGTCTTTAGTGGCAAGAAAAGAGGAAATGTATAGAACTGTGATTCAAACCTAAGATACTGTCCCTTGTGAGGAATTCAGAGTATGTGAAAAAAGATTACATAGTGAGGACACACATTATAATAAGTGTATATACTGAGACTAAATTTTGTGCCACAGACAGCCTTAATGCTCAAAATTCCTTGGATTCTGTAACTATTGATATACTTCAATCTTCTGTGATTCTGCACATTGATAAAGAGATTGTTCATGTAATACTGGTTTTAATTCACTCATAATGCAAAGTATTAAAAATATCTGACAAAAAAAAAGAATAGAAATAAGCATATACTAAAGCAAGAATATATTTTTTTAAAAATTTTAAAAAATTTTTAAATTTTTTTAAAAATTTTAAAAATCCTCACGTGAATAATTTCAATGCAGAGTTAGAACCAGTAATTCTTTTATCTACCTGTCCAAGTTCTTCATTGAGATTGGAAGTACGAGCCATCGCAGCAGTGTCTGTAGGTTCATAGTGCATATCTATGTCCTAGAGATAAGAAAAAGTACACGTATTTAAAAATCAGTCTTCCAAAACTTCTCAAAAAGAATCTAGCACATAAATAGAAAATTTAGGTTTAGAAGAAAAGACCAAACGTGAATAGATCAACCTAAGATTGTTTTAACATGAGAAGCCACAGACACTATCAGATCACTTCCAAGAGTCCTCAGAAGAAATAACATTTTCTCATAGGTGATTTTGCACATATTATTTCAGTATTATTGAAAAACTGTTGATCCACACATTTAAAATAACTTTAGCAACAAGCAGAAATACTACACTGTGACCCTTAGGGAGGAGTCAGTCTTACCTACTTCTATTATATACACAGTCATTTCTAAATAGCAAGATAAATATATCTTGAGATAAAAACACAAAGATAAATTTGAGCGTACACAATAAACGTAAGATACAATTCACATGCTGTGAATTCTTTTCCTCTTACTTGTTAAATAAACACCAGAGTTTTTTTTTAAATACAGTAAAAGATTAAAACATTGTCAAACATGATAACATACTGCAACAGATTGCAGATGACCAACTTCTCCATACAAATATAATCTACACACAAAGAGAAATATTACTTAAGATAAATGTCCAGGGTCCCAGGTAAGGATAAATTAAAACCAAACTAAACCAAACTAATCCCTCACAATGAGAAACTGGGGCAGGAACAGAATTTAAAACTGCCTTTCTGATTTCTTGTATAAACAATGTCAATTTACACATTCAAGATGGGTCTTTGTTGAATATTTATTTTAAAATACAGATAATTAAGGAAGAATTTATTGCATTCTCCAATTTGTTAACAGCTTTTTTTACAGCACAAAAAAAAATTAAGAAATTGAAACCAGCTGACTGCTCACAAAAGTATTTAACTTTTAAAATAAAGCATATGCTTCACCTGCTACTTCACATGCATTCTTATGTATATCTCTGTGACACCTCTCACACATACAAACCTACTTCACACATTTGATCAAGGAATTGAATTAAAGCGTTCAGAATGCTATGATAAATTTACATTCAGAAAAAAATGGAAAAATGGAAGGCATGTTTACATGGCTTTAAGGAAAATAGCTCACTTCCACCTCTGTTTCATCAAAGAGTGAACCCTTCCTATTCTCCATTAATTCATTAGGAAAAAATTAATTAAAGGATGCCAAAATGATCTTTATATATTTCATAAGTGATAATACTAGCAGACACTGCCTTTTTACACTTTGTAATCAATCTCACTCCATTAAACTAGGGTTGCGCTTGGAAAAAAATTAATTAGCAAAATGCTAAAGCAAAATGCCAGTCTGGAAAGAAAATATGAAACTGGACAAACTCCCCAGCACTGCAAAACACATTCTTCTGATCATTCTGAATAAAACTGATAATGAGAAAGTAAAAAGCACAACAACACTGTCAGAGACTGAAATGTTATAGTTCATGGCTTAAACATTGATGTGAAAAGCTGCAGCACCAAGGCCCATCTTGAATGGGCCCCCTGAGTGAAACCTTGGACTGTGAGTTAAGCTGCCTAAGAGAACTTGAGGTAAGATAAAGTGACATTTTTGTTCAATCATCTCAGGTCTGGGAAGAAACAGATAAGGCTGGGAGAGCATCCATAGGAGGGTGTAGCTCAGCAGCTGTCTTGAAAATCATCCATCCCTAGCTTCAGTCTGGGAGAGGCCTTGGCTCTCAATCTTATCTCCTGCTGCCAGGTTTGCACAGACTCCACCCTCCCACCCAGGCGGGAGGAGGAGGGCCCTGGGCATATGGTGCAATCTCTGGTCAGTAGTTATGAACACCCATCCTCTGTCACACAAACTGGTTCAGCTGCAAAGCAATGCCCCACCACACCAGGAAAGCCAAATCCATAGGACATTCATGTGAGGGGCAGCTGAGGGGGTGTCACAATCATCAAAGACCCCCAAAGTGCTCCCTAGACTCACTCCTGAACCCTTGCCTCAGAGCACTGCACATGATGCAAAATGATGCAACCAATCCAAACTTGCCCTGGACATTTCCACGTGGACCAAACTAGGCTGGTTAATTAAATAGTAATCCTTCGAATTCTGTGCCTTTTGGAGGTGGACTCTTACCACCATGAAGACCAGATGGAGAGGACCAATGACATGCCATTGGGGACCCACAGAGGGGTGATACATTACTTAATCTGTCTCTCTCATTCTTCCTGTCCCTCCACCCCTTTTTTCTATTTCTTTCTTTCTCTTTCATTTACTGTTAAATAAAATGTATCAAATTTTTGGTATCAACATTTAAACTCCTTTCCTTTTAATCATGTTTTGTGGAATATTGGAACCTGAAGTTTCTATCTGCAATCCACAGAGGGCTCACTTTGCTCCTATACAATTAGTGGATCACAACAAACATGCTCAAAAAATCAACCTGGTGCAGCTATAGGTTACTCATTCATAACTAAAGGAAATAACTTATTATTACCTCCACTAATAATAAATAAACAGCATTTAGAAAAAGTCTGAAAAAATGTATATATACATAGACAAGCAATCCATCATTTCACTTACTTGTGAACCACTTGATTTTAGAAACCAATGGATATTATAAAAATAATATTTACCCAATTTATGAAATATGCCTGGATAAATTTAATGACTTCAAGTGTAACCAACAAGCTGATTGGAATAAGATTATTGAAGAGAATGATAAAAGTCAAGAAATTCAATCCAAAGTTGCTTGCTCCACCATCTGCCAAAAAACAAAGTAAGCAAATAAATATTTGAGACTGTTGTTATAAGTATATATATGTACTGTATTCAAAATATTGCATTAATAGCTGATTTTTAAAGGAGTCTAAGAAGAATCTTTGGAAGTAATTACTGTATCACTTGCCTACAGATAAGAACTTCCTCAGAGCTAAGGATCTCTATTACAATAGCAGAGTTGAAATTCAGCAATCTTTGCAGTCGTCTCCAATTTCTGAAGAGCAAACTTACCAGCTATTCCCTCTTTTGCTACATTTTAAGATCAAAATCTGGGAATATCTATATAAGCAACCAAGTTCTAAACTCAAAATATTCCAGTTTTATATTCTGAAAATGGAAATACATAGTGGAATGAATTTTTTTCTCCATCCACCTCCACACACTCATATACTCTCCCTCAACAGAGCAAAATGCTACGAAAGAGGTAAATTCACACCCCATGAAAGGAAGATAGCAATTTAGAGAGTTTAATGAAAGTTCTAAACAGCTGGAAATGTGATTATTAACACAAAAACCAAGTAGTTTTATACTACTTTTTCCTTTAAAGCTTTAAGTTGTTCTTTTAAAGGTAACTCTAGTGGTAGCGCCTCAGAGAAGATGAGAATGGCAAAGTCTGCTGTGCAGTACAGCAAAAGGGTAAAAGATGGAGCCTGCCTAGCTGGATTCAAGGTATCTTGAAGAAAAACAGCCTTAGATAGGTTTCTACCATCTGTCCAATGTGGATTTGGTTGTTACTCTAAGATCCAGGAAAGGTTTTGGAGACTTTCATTAATACCAATTCCAGCATCAAATTAAGTACTTATCTGAAAGAGCAGGGAGCTAAAAAATTAAATAACTAAGGGGAAAGGGGGATAAAATGCTTTTTACATATTAAAAACACCTGACATCACAATATATGCTGAATAAATCTTTAAAGGACATACTTTACAAAACCCAAACCAATTTCATTTAATCATGGGACATATATCAGAAAATAAACTGACCTGGATAATCAGTTGAGAACACACAAACCAAAATATCAATGGCCACTATTTCATTTCCTATTTTCAGGAACAATAACAATTTATGAACTGCTTCACTACTGTGCTAACCATATAATAGCCACCATATTCTTAAAACTTTTCTGTTTCTCAGAAAAGAAAAAAAAAATGCACCGATGAAGCACATCTAATGCCCTTCTTTGATATTATTGAAAATTGTCAATATTCTATGAACTAGTTCACTTTTTCTTACCTCACTTGGAAAACATGAAAGTTAAGTTTCTTAATTAAAAAAAAAAAAAAGTTTCTTTCTCAGCATCAAAAAGAAGGGAAGCAAAGTTCATCATAAATGCAGACAGAGAAATTTCAGGAGTGTCTTCAAATCTGAACTTCAAGATTTTTCTTTTAGAAATAACCAAACCCCTCAAAAACCCCTCTTTACTGACTACATTCAGAAGCTTTGTACTCAGGAGCTTTGTTTCAGTTCTGGTTCTGCCTAAGTGAAAAAGGCCCTAAGAAATTCTGAAACCATGAATAATTAACTGCAAAGTATTTTCATGAAAACGTTGTTTGAATCTTGTTTCTGCACAGAGGGTCAGACTCAGTCAGTATGTACCATGCTCCTATGAAGGCCTGTGTAACATCACACTGCCCTGCATCCACCCTACCTACAGCTGCCCAGTTGAATACGTTAGATGAGACCCCTCGTGCCTCTTTTATCTTCTTTAGGAGGAGTCAATTAAGTTCTGATATTAATTAGTTAAAGCCCTATACAGTAAAAATTATAAAGCCACAGCATCACTTCCTAAGACAAGCAAGTTTAAAACTTCAGAAAAGTCACTGTAGTTTTAAATGTAATCTAATGATAACAGCTCAAAGAGGCTTCAGTCAGATATCTAGGAAGCTGACTGTAATGCCAGTGGAATGCTGATGCAGACCTTGCTGAGCTACAGAGATGGAATGCCCGAAAGAAGCAGAGACAAACAAATCATCTCGCCCTTCCTGAATTCAGCAAGAGCTCAGACAGCACATATTGCAGCAAATTTTATACTTGCTGCAATATACCTAGCCCAATGACTTCAGTCAACAAACAAAGAAGAGAGATTGACAAAAAAAAAAACAAACCACTGTGCAAGGGAAGGTAATCATCCTCCTTTCCAAATCTGAAAGGTAACGGAATACTAAAATATTAATATATATTTTAAATCTTACAATTTAGATCAAGATACCAGTCTCTTCCAGTATGCCTTCGGTTCCATATAGCTGAACCAATAGAGCAGATCAAAGACATGGCAATAAGGATGCAGAACAAAATCAAAATCTGAATATTCGTAATTCGTTCCACATTAGACATTTTAAGAGGTGGACTTGTTGAATTCTGCAAAAGACAAAAACCAACAGTGGCTATTAAATATTAGATGAAGTAACACAGTTCTTGTTTTTTAATTTACATGTTACTGTATCCTTTTTCTAAATATTCCCCCAAATACATTCATTATAATAAATGCCCTAACTATTTTACTTAAAAAAACTCCAGAACAAGCAGTTTATAAATGTATGAATTGGAACTTTAGAATTGTGTCACAAGAAGTTAACACCAATAGCTAACAGTAAACATTAAAAATTAATGTACATCCACCTTGTCAGTGCAATAGAAGACAGCTGCTAATAGAGACACTTTTTCAAGTAACTATTTTACAAATTAGAAAAGCAATAAATAAACGACCAATCCGAAATTCTTTTTTCTCAATAGGTTCATTTCAGTTCTGATATTTCAAACACATTAGGCAAAGTAATTTTACTCTCTTCCCTCCTCATTTTATTTTCTGACAAGAATGATTACCTTTGTACTGGAAAGAAAGTCCCACAAGAGGACAGTTTTAAGAGCAATCAAAAACTAAAAAAGACAAACTATGATAACAGAACTTGCTAATAAAGAGTTTTCAAAGCACAAGTTACAAGGCAGATTCAATGAACATGCTTACTAGTGGAAAAATTACTTTGGCACTAAGTGACAAAAGTAACTTGCAATTGCTTTAGTTTTATTACTTTTAATTCATATGAAAGATGCTCTATTACTGACATTTTACTACTATATTGAATCAAGCCATGTATCTGTACTACAGAATGTTAAATTAAGGTAATAAAACAGACAGGTCAGAAAAAATCCAAGCGACAAACCTGCATAAGTTTTGTGTCATGTCCAGTATAGACGACTATCCCGTGAACCCACTGAGTATTTCTCAACTGAGCTCCTCGTAGAAGAATCTGATCAGATCCCAATGGAACAGTACTAGAAATAAGAAATTTTACATTTTAATACTAAACCAGTCAATGTCAATGAATAAATGTAATCAGCAATTCTTAAAACTAATTTCTCAAAATTTACATGATTGTTGTTAATAGGTCAGGAACCTAATTTTCCCAGTTAATTTTTTGGGAGTTTTGACAGAGAAAACTTGACAGGTAAAAACCAGGCCAAAATAAGTTTTCAAAAGTATTACTTACAACTTAACTTTTATTATGGACTACTTTTGATATGGTACTACTAACCAAGCATACTAAAAGTAAAAATGTCTAATTCTCCTGTGATTTATCATTGTAATTTTTTTCTGAATAATCCCTTACAAAGTTGATTTTTAAATCAATTTTCAAATGAAATAATTTTGTGAACTTTCAACCTAGTCCACTCTTATTATTATTGATTATAATTGTAGTGATTATTATTAGTGGAATAATCATCTTTAATGAACACAGTTATTTAATATTCACAATAATATTCATGTGCCTTCTTTAAATTGCAAAACCTGGTATATTTTGTTCTGCTGTTCTTTTAAAACTGTGTGTAGTAAAGGAGCAACATACCCTCAAAAACACGGGAAACAATTGTCTTAAATTCAGACAGCTGCCTTTATACATATCATGTAGGTCAAGTTTTTCTTAAAATACAAAAATTTTAGATAATTATTACTCTTTTCCATGGACAAACATGCCCTGTCTTGGTACTTTTCTTTCTATAAATACCAACTGGCAGTTCACACTTGTCAAAAGTGCTTCTAGTGTTCGGAATTCTTACCTAAAGCTACTATCTCTACTTGTTTGAAAGCAACACGTTATTAAGATCACAAATTAACTGATTAAGGACAGCAGGTCTATCTTTGATTTGTAAAATATAAAGCATCTGAAAAAGCCATGATATTTAGTAACATTTTGGGTACCTCATAGAGTATAGTCAAGGTATGGAAAGACCAGATCTGCCAGGTGTCATGTGACAAATTATCAACACTGTGATCACACCCTGCCCTAATAAAGCCACGGTGCAACGACTTGACAGAGATCTCAAGTGCCTTATTTCCCAGCCTCAGCCTTCTTAAAAGTGATCCAGCACATCTCATTTCTTGTGCATTTTACGTAACTACTGACTGTCAGCAACATGCTTGGGTTGTATTCAGTAAGGGATGTTGTCAATGGGGAGAGATGCTTTTAGAATACTTTCCTGGCAGAGGGTATATTAAGAGCTAGTAATTTCTGAGACACATGTGAAAACTTATACAACAAAGTGTTTTTGTTAACAAGTACACTACATTCTGATGCAAATTTTTAAGAATGTCTTCAGGAAACATATTCTTTAGGCCTGGATACCCAGAATCTAACCTTGTTTTGCACAATCCCCTCACCATTCACCAAGCCACTGTCTAGTCACAGGTTCATATAAACGAGGCTAAATAACTTTTCTCCTTTCTCTAGCTAATTTCATTTCATGGACTAAAACCAAGCTGACAGGCTTCTGTGTATCTGTAAGCATAATAAAGTGCTGCACACTTTGGTGATAAGGGTTAGCTCACTCAACTATCTTGCTGAGGATAGCAAGAAAACTTTTGCTTCTTTTAGTTCACAGATTTTGCCAAAAGGCAAAATACCTCTAATGGTGTTCTGTCTCCTTGAATACTGGGTATCCAAAAGAAAAAAAAAAAAGAAATCCTTTTTTTTTTTTTTTCCCTGAGTTGCTCTCCCATGAAGGGAAAAAGAAAAGACTGAAAAGGTCAAGAAGATACAACATTTATGGTACTCCAATGACTTACATCAATTGAAAGAAGAGAGAGACACATTTTCAGTATCCTCTATTGCTTTTGCATGTATGTTAAAATGGTAATGGATAAAGTGTAAATCACAACTGCTGGACCTACATAATGTGGTAGAAAGGTCTAAAGATCTGGACAAATAAATATCAAGTAGATGAATTTGCACTCCTTCTATTATGGGCAGAAGAAGAAGGTATCCCTGATTTTTCAGGTTGAAGTAAGGCCAAGATCTAAAAAGAGTTACTTACCTGCAATTCTTTTTCACTGAAGGTAAATATTATATTAGACCCACACCTTTGGAACTGTCCTACTGCACAGGAACTATAGGCAAAATATTTCAAAATAGAATTTCTCAAATGAAAAATTTCTTGACCAGCAGATGGCATCCTCCTACACATTCTTGAGGCATAATAGCCATCAGCACATTCAATATATGTTTTTTAATCAAATTTTTAAAATTAAAGTGTTAGATTAAAAAGGAAAGTATGTTTTTCCTTCTAGCCAGGGAGTAAGGATGAATGTGTGGATCTGTTATACCTATTACCTTCAGAGAAGAATTACAGGTAAATGTTTTTCCCTTCTTAATGACAAGTACAGTGGAATTATAGTAGATTCACACTCTTGCGACTGAAAAATCCCAGAATGCATCTCTAAGAAACCAGTAAATAAAAAATGGAATACTAAGGGGGAAAAAAAGAGGTATTTAGTAATTAGCTAGTAATATATGTATCAGTCTAAAACCACAAACATGAACAATATTGGGTATGGAGAAATAAATACCTTCCAAATCAATAAGAAACACTGTAAATCTTTGGGAATGAAGGAGTCAGCAATTCTGGATCGAGCAATAAATCTTCTGTGAATCCACAGAGGATTCTGAATTGGTAAGCATTTCAGTATTTTAAGAATTTTTAAGCAGTTATAAAAGCATGTGCATTTTAAGTGCATATTTTCTATTTTTAAAGGAACATACTTTAAGTGAACTAAGGTATTGAACTTTTTTCAGCTACCAAACTAGAGAATTTGAGGTATATAGCAATGGACTCTGTTCCACTCCACATTTAGACAAATGGAAGAAAAGAACAATTAAAAAAAAAAAAAAAAAGACAAGAAATGATTTCTATTCAGCTTCTGTAACAGATGACATGCTTAAGAAGTGAGTCACTAGGTACATATTCCAGAACTGTCAGAATTTGATTAGCAGTCTCTTCTATTATTAATACCTAATGCTTTCTGAAGGACATCTAGTAAAACAACCCAAGTTGTAGACATCAGAAGTAAAGTTTTATGATTCTAGTTTTTCAAGAATAAAGTCTAGCAGAGAATACATAAAAAAAGATTTACTATTCATATTTTTACTTCAGTAGTTTAAGAACACATAGCTGTCTACTGTTAGACTGAATCTCCCAAGACCTTCTTCCTTGTATTTACGTACCCATGCCCTTCCAGTCTGATGTTTCCAACAAAGTCATAGAGATGTCGGTTTGGGCTCTCACACTCAATTCTGCCAGAGAGTTGCATCAAGCTTTCTGTGTCCTTGATGTCTGATGTTAGTGGCAAACCCTGTAAACAAAATTAATTTGTCATGCCATTAAAAAACACTATCCAATAACAAATCTCCATATTATAAATCTAATGGCAAGACCAGAAAACAACCATCCCCATGGGAGCAAAATGGACCAGCTATACTTTACTGTTGCAACTGCATGCTAGTGAAAAAGTCACCTTGGCATCTGAAAATACCATGACCAAGACAGGGTCATAATCCATCACAGAGCTCAGCAAGTGTCCCTGCATAACGACAGCACACTCAGTCAAAATCTGCTATTCCCTGCCTGGCCCTGAAGGACAATACTGGCCCCATCAGCTGCTTTCTGCAGGGCCTCTGCCTCATCATCTGTTCTCTAGAAACAAAGCCAGCACCCAAACTACTTATGTTTCCACCTATACTCCCAAAGAGAAACCAAACCCTAAAACAAAGCACAAAGGATGACTTAGAAGTAACCACTCATTCCTCCACTTCTTTGATGCCAATAATCCACAGCTTTTTTATTCAAACCACTAAAATGTCAGAGTCTTCTAAAACATCCATTAATGTAATAAAATGTTTTTATAAGCATTAATAGACAAAAATAATATTAGCAATATTCTCAAAAATGAAATTCCTACCTGTCGAATTTTTAAGTTTGTCTCACCATCTAAGTTAGATGTTTCAATGTAGCACATGGCCTGTGGTTCACTATTAAGAGAAAAGAAGTCCTGAATTCAAAATTATAACGGCAAAATCCACAAACTTCCTGAGATCTTGTAATATTTATTTACGCAAACAAGTTTGTCTTATCAAATCTTCAAAATCAGAATAACTTACAGTCAAATCTATAAAAAACTAACAGCACTTTACATTTTCAGAGAAGTTTGCCAAAGCGTATTTTCTTAAAAGAAACATTAACAAAAGCACTGTACACAGCAGAATGTTCTATCTTTACACATGACAGTATGGTATGGCCACAGCGTAATTCATTTGTAGTGCTTACCAGTGCAGGCAGCAGGAGTTTAAGATACAGAAGTTTCCTTGCAAAAGGATTTCTTACAAAGGAAGTCTAAATTACGGATAACATAATACAGTTTTTGAAGTATATCCTCCTTCTGCCATTTCAAAAGCCTTTTTTATAAATTAGAAGCTTTAGGTTCATGCAGAATATTGCTACTTGAATGCATCATCTATTTGATAGACACCAAGAAATTTCTAAATTACTCCAGTCAGCTCCCATTTTCTGGGCATGAGGACAGAACACCTACTGTTTAAATCTAAGACAGAACGAAGTTTTGATTCTGAAAAGGATCAAACAATGCATAAAAACCCCTTAACACTTAAAAGAATAAAGGTTTATTATCTACACCACTTTAATGCTTCTAGTCTTTTCCTTCCAGCATGAAATTCGACCATCAATTATTTAAAAAATTTCTTATATTAATGCAACAGTGGCTACAGATAAGTGACTTAATTTTAGATTATTTACGGGATAATGTTAAGTAGGTTATTTAACATAATTTTGTAAACTACAAGCATTAAAATGTGAAAATTTATCATAAGGTACATTCAAGCTACTGAATTAGTTTGTTCTTGGCAAACTTCTCCAAAAATATAAATAACTTTTATTTAGCCTGTTTGGATGGAACCACCTGTGTAAGACACTTTCACAATTCGACTATTTTTATTAGTTAACAATAAAAACCAAACAACATTTTTGTAAAGCACTTTTAAAACAAACTAATGCAGCAAAGACATTTCAAGTGAGACACATGCTTAATTGCAATAACTGTAGCAGATTACAGTGACCTCCAAAGTAAGTTACAGTGAGATCAAGGCAGGCCCATTGATTGGTCAGGGAAAAAAACAAAGTGTGGTAAGAGTGCAGACAACAGCATTAAGCTGACAGATCTAAGAAACATGCATTTTGTCACAATACACAAGAACAACGCTGCTTTTGCCACCACATGCAGCCGAGATTGTGCAACATCCAAGTTTGTGCAGAGGGTCCTCTACCAGTCCTACCAATGTTAAACTATATTCTTTGCCGAAAATAGTGAGTTGGTAGAAAGATGTATATTCTTCTTAAACATACATTTAACCTGGTGTTTAACTGGGTTTATTCAATGACAACTTGTTTGATAAAATTTTATAGAGGTAGTGTAAAAACCAAGAG